>PVJX010033562.1:0-19583 GCA_004027295.1 Dolichotis patagonum | reverse complement strand
TTTGAAGAAAACAAAACATGGCAGGCATTGCTGATTTAATATCGTCTTCCTTAGAAGTCCTAACATGCTTCTATTCTGCTATTACCATCGGGTCTATCATATTGTGTCTTACTGGGATTTTAATATATGTGATAGTATAAACAAATCTTTATTCAAAATGAGATATTATAGTAACCATTGATCATAGTTATTTGGTTCAGAATGTCCTATAATTCTTTCATTCTCTTGAATGGTTTTATACTATTGTGTTATGTTTGCTATTATTGTATCTGAAACTGTGCTCAACTATAGCAGAGAGAGTTATTTTGACAGCTACTGTTAATGTCCAGTTGTCTTGTTGTAAAGTGTTGTGTTCCTTATGTTTTTCTGTTCTAATCTGTTTTGTTCTGCCCTCTTTTGTTTTATTCTCTTTAAAATAAAAAAGTAACAAGAACTGTAGGAGTAATAAAACCCAAAATGCATAATTGCTACTGTAAAAGATAGAGCAAAAGAAAGTGCTCTAAAGGATATAACTGCATGTATGTTTAAGTGTGGAAGATAGATGACCATACTACTGTTTTTGTTAGATTGTTGAGCAGAACTGTTAATAGTTTCATTGTTTGAATGTCTACTTTGTATGCTTTAATTTTGTAACTTGAACAACTATTTCCAAGTTGACAGTATGTAATTTATCAACTAGAGATTTCTTAGTGTTTTTTTTTGTTGTTGTTGTTCTTTTCTTTTTTTTTCCTTTGGAATTCTGTATTGTTGCTACCCTTTTATTCTGTTTTGTTTGGATGGTTTTTTTTCTTTCTAAATAAAATTTTAAAAAAGACAGAGATGTTGCCAGAAGTTCTCTGGCAAATTCTGTCTCATATCTAACTACTTAGAAGTCTGCAAATGTCCATTCGTGCATGAATCATTTTGGGTAATAAGAAGACCCTGTGACTGGTGTGTGTGTTATCTAATGAAGCAGTTAGTAGTCATATGTAACTATCTGACATGTAATTGAATAAAATTACATACACTTAAAAAAAAGAAAGAGAAGCTATTAGAAATTAACACTAAGTGATAATGCCAACTCATGAGTCCCTGTAAACACTAAGTGAACTACATAATTTGAACACTTAAACCAGTGTCTTCAGCATGATAAGCAAATCACATCTACAATGACAAATATGAGATGAACTGAGGAGGAGAATTTGGTAGATGGAAAAGCTGGTAATTTCTATCTAGTAGAAAGCAACCAAGAAATGAGTAAATTTAGCATAAGCACAGTATGATGACAAAAGTTAAATTAAAATAGAGGAACTATTCTGAAAGATCAAAACAACAGAGAGAAAAGCTCATGAGATGGACCTCAGTGTCAAGCTAATGAATTGAGTTATTTTTCTGTATGCAGTGAGGAGCCATTGGTATTTGATGCTTCTTGCTACAACTGAATAAATCTATTATTTTTTCATTGGGACAAGCAGATCATATACCTACATTTCACCAGTGCAACCAGTACCAAGCAAAACAAAGCAAAACAAAATAAAACAAAAAACCAATTCAAGTAAATAAATGATAATGTTAATTTAAAGTTGCCTATTAAATGGAATGACAGTTTCTTTTTCTAGCCCTGGCTATTGCTTGTCTTCAAATGACTTCATTAAATGTTTATTTTGACATAGACACATTATTGACTTTATAACATTACTTATTGAAAGTAAAGTAAAAATATTATACTAAATTATAATTGCATGGGCCAATATTTTTTCATGTGTAATCACATTTGGAAAGGATAAAATGATAATTAGCTATTAAATTGTTCTAAACCATTCAATGTGATAAATGCTGTGCAAAACCTGCATGCATACGCAGATATTTGCAAGTGAGTAGACACAAAAGTAGAAGTTGAGAAAATTAACAAAATAGGAAATAAAGAGTTGGGAGAGTGAGAAAGGAAAGTGAGGCAAAGTTACAGTTTGCAAAAATTCATGATTGTAGAAAAGTTACATAATTTTCATTACTAGGAAACACTGAAACATTGAAATTTCATTAAGTGGAAATATATGCAAAGTGAATACTCCAAAATAAGAATCTTAGAGCACATCATACAAATAAAGGCAGACTTCATAGAAGCGAAGAACTAAGAAAATTCTCGAGATATAATTTTGTCCTTTTTCCTGATCTTGAAACAAAACTTTAGTTCAAGCCATATTAAGACAAGATGGAATCTAATCCTATTTATATCCAAAATGTAAAACCCAGTGGTAATTTCACAACCTCTGAAGTAATGCACTATGATATTTGACAGCCTTTACTACAATTAAAGTCTTGTTTAGCCTTTTTTCTGTTATATAGTATTGTCATTTTCTGTACCACCATCCTCTCTGCAAATGGGGTACATCTGGTACTAATGATGTTCCTTCAGGTATGAGAAAATTATTACTAAGTCACCACGTAACTAGCTCTTCTATGGGCTGAACAATCTCAGTTCCCCCTGACTTTCTCTTCTTCAGCATATTTTCCAGCTGTTTATCATCTGTGTTCTTGGATAGCTTTATAATCAGAAAAACATTCTTATTTTCTTTCATGCCAAATAATCATACAAGTAAAACTCTAATAGAAAAAAATGTATATATCAACCTAGACTTATAAAGTCAAATATCTTTTTAAAAACCAGACTCTTTTCCTTTTCTTGAAGATAAAATGCCAGTAGAATATCTTAATCTTAAAACAATATTTCACTAAGGAGTTGAGCTGTGCAGAGGAATTATTTCTTATGTGGACAAAGATCAACCATGTCCCCCCTTGTCTTCATGGAGTTAAATGTATCATCATATAAAGGAAAAAGATATTCAAAATACCACTGACATAGGAAGTTTGAGCAATTTACATAGCCTAAGGCAGAGGTTATATTTCTGAATTCTAAATCTACCTTCCCTGGTAACCTTGCTTAGTAACCCAAATATAAGGAATGACAAAAGGAAAGGTTAAGGCCTTCAAATAATAAAGTAACATTTTTTCAAAACCTAAGGGACAATGACTGCCAAAGGATTGAGAAAGTCATAACCAATTTTAGAAATCTTTGACCCATAAAATGTAATAAGTCAATTGAGAACTTCTACCTTAACACTGCCATTCACATGAAAGCTTTGTGTATTGCTTTTAAGGCAATATAATTTATCAGCCTAATTTTATATTATGTTACTTTTGAAATACTGATAGTTTATCTCTTCATGTTTATCCTGATCCCTTGGGTTCCTAATATAATTTAGGACTAAGCCCTGTACTGAAGGTTAAAATTATAGTTTGATCCTATGTGAGCTTTTCAGCTCCATTAAATATTTGGATACTGGAAATCTCATGAATCCCTATTATAAACCAGGCAGTATGCAAATGTGCTGTTGTTTACAGAGGAGATTGGGAAGAAATTAAATTCAGGGTAAAATGCCAAATTTCTTTAAGAAGGACAGAGTAGTATTATTATTTCCATAAAGAGAAGATTTGGGGAAAATGTTACACTTTTCAATATATATTCACAAAAACTATCTTCACAAAGTCCTATCAGACTGATTTGATTAAAAAAAGATGTTGAATATTTATTTCAATAACACTGGTCACAACACATACAAATAAATTCACGAAAACACATGAAAAACTGACTTTACCCCCTAGCAGAATCATAGCTAGAATATAATATCTTATTCAAATGAAATTGCCCAACATTACCATAACAGTGTGTCTCCATATGTCTCTATAAACCAGTGACTCTCAAGAAAGGATAAATTTGACAATGTCTAGAGTCATTTTTAGTTCTCACAATAGAGATAGTTATACCACTGGCATTCCATGAATTGAGTCTGAGTATATCACTAAATATCCTGTAATACACATAAAAGCCTTCCACTATAAAGAATTATCAAACCTTAAATATTAAAGAATGCCAAAGAAGAGATATAAGGATAGGAGGAGTACAAGAAGGAAGCAAAATAGGACACAAAAATAATTAAGATGTGACATATATATATATATATATATATATATATTCCATGGCAAATGTAATCATTATGTACTGCAAACATGTATTAATTTTTAAAAATTTAGAAAGAGAAATCCTGGCCCAGCCTAAAGAGCACCCTGTGGCTGACATGGCTATGTAGGGAAAGGCACATTTTGTTGGCTTCTGCGACAGTCTGCCTTACTTGGGAAATTGCTCTTCTACCAATATGCTGATGATTCACTATAATACTTCAGTCCCCCTCCTTACTTTCTGAATAATGAGAAGACCTGAGAACACTTAAGATACCTTTCCTCTTTTCCTTGAAGGGGAGTGGTGGAAATTTGTACTCTTAAGGACTACATACTTCCTTTTGCATATTCTTCAAACTCGAGTCATATAAGAAATTTCGGAGTAAGTACATGCCTTTTCCCTTCACAGATGATAGAAATACTCTGAGGTCTGAGTTTCTCTCCCTGATCCATGAACATTGCCATTTGCATTCACAGGAAGATTTTCTATACTGTCTAACACTGGTTTCTATCACTCTGTAGCCTCTGTACATATCAAAATCAAGTATGCTGAAAAGTGGTCTACATTGTAATGTAAGCATAACTGATATATTTTCAATTTCTTATTAACTTTTATTCAGTACTGAAAGCAATATGCGCCATTCTGTTTAACCAAAAAATAAACTGTAGTTAAAAGAGAATGAGAGTCATATATATATATATATATATATATATATATATATATAGTGAGAGATTGAGAGAGAAACAGAGAGAGAGACACAGAGAGGGACAGAATCACTATTTTTGTAAAGGTGTTGGAAATAAACCAAATATATTAAACACGAAAACTGTAGTGGACATCATTTAATCTATACTTGATAATTTAATTGGCTTATTAGGGTCTCTTATTGACAGGGTCATTGTTAGAATCTTCTCTTCTTCCTCTTTGTCTTTTATTTGATTGATGATGGTTAAAGGGTTCAATTCAATTAAAGAATTCTGAGTAACACAATTAGGTCCTGAGAGAATATTATTGGAGGACTAAGCAGTTGCACAGAGGTGACCTTGTATAAATCTGGTGCCTAAATCTTAACATATTTTTTTTGTAGATCAAGAAGCACAGAAAACACAGAGCAGAGAGCTAAAAATGTTACGGTATTCTGGGTTACATATTGGAAATACTTTTCAGTTATATTTTCCTACCATCATCTACCAATTACTCAGAAAATGACAACTTAGGAATCTAAAAGAATAACCTATGTTTCAACAGCTTGTTGCCTTTCTTCATGAAGTATTGCCATTAGGTGTATGATGTTTTGCCTTGACCTAAGCCGTGGGCGGTGAGCCAATACTGGCATTTGGAGGTTTACTGAACTGGAAATTTTGCGGAAATACTCCTTCCTTTATCCTTCAGGGTCTTCACAGGAATTCTCCACACTCAGTAAAGTACACAAACTTGGTGAACAGCTTGCATATGCCTTTTGCCAAAGGAACAATCACAGTTTTGTTTTGTTGCCTTGGAAAACAGAAAACAGTATAATAGCTCTGTGCCAAAAATGTTAAACACCTAACAGCTTCTCCCTCAGTACAGCACTCTACCATGTCAAAGAGATACAGCTTTGAGAGAATCGAAGTCCATCTTCTCATCTTGCCTTTTTTATATATATTATGTTGCTTAATACATTTTCTGTAGTTGCACAGACCTCATGAAGTTAATGAGGATAATTAAGCATAGCCATAACTCCAATTTTGATGATTATCTTACATCTTAAAACTTGAACTTTACTTCATTACTCTCCATTATTTTATTTTTAAATAATTCTTTTCTGGAAACACATTCAGAACCCCTCCTGTCTCTCAGGAGGAATTCCTAATCCCCATTCCTGTTCCTCATTCCTTTTCTTCACTAAATTTTCCTGCTCTTCAAAGTCTTCTCTTCTGTCAGCCTGAGGTGACTCTAGGCAAAGCAGGCCACACATGTTCATAGCATTATCATCCATGGGCAGGTTTTCCAGAGTTACTGAAACTTTCCTATTGCTCATCACTCTATCAGAAATCAAACGCAGAATTATGAGCACTAGAAGAAGCTCTGAATTTCTCTTGCAAATTATCTACATTTTTATTGATGAAAAACCACATCATTCACTTAAAAAGATTCTTCATAAGATCTTCCCTAATAGGAAACTATTTTCTCATTAACAAAAAGTAAAAGCATCAAATGCTTACCATTCTAAAGGGATTTTGACCATATTATGATGATTCTTCCAACAGTAGTGCAGTATTATAAAACTCATATTACAGATCTGACAATAGCCTCAGAGAATGATAGAAACAATTTTTTCTTTAATTTAACTTTATTTTATTTTATTTTATTTTATTTTATTTTATTTTATTTTATTTTATTTTATTTCTATTATTTTACTGAATCACTGGTCTGATTATTAGGTCTTTCTTGTGACCAAGCTGTATCGAAAAGTTGCTGACAGAGTTGTGAAATGTGTTGATTCAAGTCCCCTGAGAAGCAGATCCCATGGCAGGATCAGATATGCAAGAGATTTCTTGAGGGGGATTAGGGAATGAAAGTGAGAGTGAGATAAGGAAAGTTGGGGTTGTGATATAATGGAGGCTTTTGTGGAGGAGAGGACTGGAAAGTGGGTTAGTTAGTAAGAAGCTTACACTGCAGAGCAATTCTAATTTTGGGCAAAGCCAATAGAGATTCCTTGAGGAAAATTAGCCATCTGAGTTTCCATCCATCTCCTAGGAATGGGATGCTGTATTGTCCTTGCCATGCTCAATCATTGCTAGGGAGAGGCCTGTGAGAAATGTGGCTTCTAATGCAGTTGTAGATTCAGAGCTAGCCTCTGGGGATATCAGTCAATTATACTTCTCTCAGCATAACAGCTGAGAGGCAGCTTTTCATTCCCTCCATGGGGATATTAACTACACTAGATTCTGGAGGACTTTGGCCTAATTAGGAAAGTCCAGGTATCCAGTTTATACTAGCCAAACTCTTTTGACAATAGGGGAATTTCCTTACTTATTTTGTAACTTTCACAGCATCAAATCAGGCACAAAATAGGTGTTTTGTGATTGAAACTGACAATATGACTTAGCCATCAACATTCTGCCCTACTGAAAAATAATACAAATGATGTGATGATATTTTACAAAAACATAGCTTCCTTAAGGGGGTCCAAAATGTCAGGCCTTAAAAAAGTAAACTTGATAAATACAGCTAATTACATTTATAATCATTAAAAATAAGACAAAATTATTATCTTTTCCATTTCCATCCTTGCTTTTTATAAAATGAAAAGCCCCAGGGTTTGCACTATATGACAATGTCTCACAAAATCACTGACGTGCAACATACATAAACCCAGACACACACATATGTACGTACACTTACCATTCCCACACACTGCTGTCGTCTACATTCAACTTTATATAGCCATGCCTTCATTCTTGAGTGAAAAACTGAACATACAAAGAACTTTCAACCCTAGGCTGACCACTGAAATCACGAGAACTTAGCAAAATTCCTGGACACCCACCATAGAATTAGATCTATATCCTGAACAGAACAGGGAAAAATACGAATAAGAGAGAAGTAAGACATCTAGGAGGGTTAAAGTAAATAAGGAAAGGGAGAGAATGGAGAAGAGAGGAAGAAGAAAACTGAAAACTATGCTGGGGATAGTAGCTCATCTGTACTACTAAAAGCGGTGGGGCAGGCTAAAGCCACAGATTACCAATGTCAGTATCTGCAGAGATAAGAGCTCTGTGGTTGGGATAATTAACTCAAATGAACACCAACCATATTATTAGCTACCATGTGTTGAATATTCATTATGTGCTCGGTACTGTGCAATATACTTTATACGAGTTACTTAAAAAGAATTGTTTTAATAAAACTCTGGGAGGTAGCTACTAATATTTTCCTTTTTCACATGAAGCAACTACTTTTTTTTGGTCTTTTTGAGACAAGGTCTCACTATGTAGTTCAGGCTGGCCCTGGGCTCGCTTTGTAGCCCAGGCTGATCTTGAACTTGCAATGATCCACCTGCCTCAGCCTCCCGAGTGCCAGGATTACAGGAGTGCCTGGCTCATGAAGCAACTAAATTAAGGAAGGTCATACAACTAATAAGTGGCAGAACCCAAATAGGAACTCAGTTCTACCAGTTGCACTTACCAAATACGCTGTATTGCTCTCTCATCTGTCAGGACTATTCATACTACCTTTTTATATATATTGTCTGAGCAGATTTTGACACTTTAGATCTGTAGCTAAGATTAGACATAGTCCTTGCTATCAAAGTTCTCGTATTTACTCCTAATTAGAGAAAATGTACTCAAACCCTCAAAACAAACACAACAATGAAATAGAATGCAGTAATCAAAACCTGACAAAAGTTTATTGACAGAAGAGCATTATTATGGTTGTAGGAGGCTAGATTAGGTCCATCAGAAAAATGCTTTCTAAGGATGTGGCAACTTTAAGCTCCACAATCAATGAGAGAAAATAGGAAGTGATTGTATGGTTAGGACAGGAACTTGTCATCATAGTATAAGAATAAATGATGCAGGACTTACTGTATGACTGCCTGGAAAAAAATGCTGAAAACTCAGACATCTGTCCTGAGTACTTGTTTTTGAAATAAGAAGCATGATGGAAAAGCTTGCTTGACTATATATTATTGTACCATGTGGTAACACTGTCAATTTGAGCCTGATGCATCAGCTTTAGCGAGCCTTACCACTGGATGGGATCAAATCAGCAGCACAAATGGCACCCTTTCGAGCAGTGTCATCTACAGTGCTAGAGACCGAGCGTGAAAGGTGGCAGAATGACAGTACTGACAAGGAGTTGTCCCAGATGCCCACACTGTAAAATTTGGACTACCCATGAAATGTTTTCTTGACCAGAGCAGATAAAATTCTAGAATAATCAACTTGAGTCAAATTTTCTTACAAAGAAGGAAAGAGCCAGAAGTGTGACTCACAGACAACACACATTTGACTTGTTTTCTATCAGTCTGTAATACTATTTTTGTCTCTGCATTCAGGCCTTTACATGAATCTGTATTATCTCTGTGACATACTAAAGGAAGAAATGCAAAAATCCCATTAGTTCAAGTGACATTCTGCCACAGGTCTTTGCCCTCATTTTCTTCTATTTGTTCATTGTCACCAGATCTCCTTTGTACTGACTTTCAGACCCTAATGACTCTAAACTCTGGAACTGCTAGCCTTTAACCCTCTTTGTTTTTGCTGTATTTATAGACTTGTTTCTTTGGTTTATTTTCCTTAGCTTTCTGTGTACAATTTTCAGCTTTAAGTTTATACACACTGTGAGCATCATAAACACCTACATATTTAAGCAATAGACACTTCTGCCACCCACTTCAGCATGATAGAGCCCACACCAGCTATGACAGCTTGCTGGGAGTCATTGCCAAGTTAAAAGATTGGACACCTGGCATAGATGAATATTTCTCCATTGAAGTAACAGTTTGAAAAATCCAAAGTTGTAGTACTTTATTGCATGTTCAGGCATTTTAAGGCCCAAGGGGAAATTATGGGGTACAAAACCTTGTCAGTAAAGATGATTAAATTCTAAGGTACAAAAGGAACTGTGCTTTCCCAGCACAAAAATAAACTTTGAGTATTGAAAGGCTAATAAAAAATGGGATCACCTGAAAAACCACACAGAAGAATGATAAGAGTTTGCAAGGTGAATGATCTCTTGTCACATTGGTAAACTATCTGGGATACATGGTTTTATCTTTCTTCCTTCAAATTGTCTCTCATTAGCCTATATTTTTTTATAAAAAGCTCCTTTTCCCAAATAGCAAGAATAACACAACCAAACAAACCAAATAGAAAACAAGAACTTTTCCAAATCTTCCATAATGTCTTCTATTACTGTCATACCCAGCATTTTATCTATCTGATGTTTTTTCTTATGTATAACCATAGTCTTCCCTGCTCCAATGCGTGGTTATTATCTTGTGTTATGAAAAGGAACATTAGCAGTGAATTTACAGAGAAAAATATTCAACCTGAATCTTTTCTACAGTGCACATGAGCTGCAATGAATAAAGATTGGGTTGCCAAAGACTTTAATGCTAAGAATAGATCACTTCCATCCAGTTTCTTCAGAGGCTCAGCATCATACTAGGACAGAGGGATGCATTGGAATGTGGCATTCAGGGAGTCCTTTCAGAATTTCCTCCTAATACATTTAAAATTTAGTTTCCAATTTCCTAGAGTGACTATTCTACATGCGCCAAGTTGTTCAGATAAAATACAAGCTGACCTACAATCACTCTTCCAGCTCCAGGGAAAGGAGAAATAGAGCTTGGTTGAGGTTGATTTTCATTTTTAAATTTCTATGCACATGAGGGTACATATACTCAATGTCCTCACATGATAAAAGGTTCAACAATAAAGAGTGAAACAAGACAAATGGAGTGCTGCTCATGCAGAAATAATTTTTTCTTCCCAATAGAAAGAAAACTCAGAGAGAAAGGTAGATGTCATTTTCTTCTTTTCTTTAGTCCCTCTCTACTTTCCTTGTCCACTTTCTCATTTTTCAACTCTACAGACAGGAAGGTTATTCATTTAAATAATAAATTGCAGCCAATAACACTTATTTTCTCCTATAACCCAGTAGTCCAGAGGTTAGACCTAGTCATTGTATGTCACCTTATTCCCATTCAGATTTTTAGTTCAATGGCCTTGAGTCAGAGGTTTGGAAGGAAGCCAGAGTAGTGAGTTGCATCTGTTACCTGGAATGTTACACTTTAAGACAATTCCTAGCCTCTAGTGAAGTTCCCTATAAAAGTAACATTATAGGGTCAAAACTCATCTCAAATATCACCACCTTAGGAAGCCTTCCCTGTATCCTGGCCCCTGCCTGCATGCCTAGGGCGCTTCTATTTCATGATTTTACCTCTATCACAGCATTAATCATACAATATTATACTATTTTGATTTCCTTGCCTCCTGTATTAGATTGTGAGATCTTTAAGCATGTGAAGTTTATCTGTTATCTCTGTACCCCAATGAATACCATGGAGCCTAGAACATAGCAAATTTCCAGTAAGTGATGAGTGATTCACAGATTCCCATTTACATCTGTCTACATCTGAAGGTCACTTGGGAAAAGGGTGTGAATTTCTTCTCTGTTTCCTATATTTCTATGAAGATTCAACTGCCAGAGAGAGAAAGCAACATTATGTCATTACCTAATGCACTAGCATCTTTAATTTACCCTTATTTATAATTCTTAATTAATTGTATATTGTGATTTGTTGGCATTTCAAATTTTCATTATTACATTTTATGAAGAAAAATTCACTTAATATTAATCAAGTATAACAGGCAATTATACATTTTTGAGCAAAATATTTGCTGAATCTGCCCCACAATTGTCACAGATGGATGGGGTCAGGGAAAAGAGATTAAAAAGGCGGGTTACCCAATAGAGGTCTTTCTTCTAAATTGGACCTTTCCTCTTATCATTTAAATCTTACTCCTTTCTCTTCCACATTCTTATTCCATAAATTGTGCTTCCTTTCTCCCACCCCACTAATCAGGGAACGGCAGATTCAGCTCTTCTTATCCTCAGACTTCCTTGGCTCTTCTTTATCCTCAGCCTCTTCACCCATGCTTCTTTCTCAGTGACTTTGGAAAAATGGTCTGAAATTCAGCAGTAAATGTATTGCAAGGCTTCAGTGACACCCATCACGTGTCATTCTAAACTGGCTACCCTTATGACCTGATTGTTCCACTAGTACCACAGATGAGGCTTTGCTCTAGGTAACCTGTACTATTTCCAACTCTCTAAGCATGCCATACAACCTTTACAGTTTTGCTTGTACTGATCCTTTCTTCCTGTTGAAATCAATCCATCCCTTATTTGCCTTGAAGATCATGGTAAATATTATCTTTAATATGGAATCTTTTCTGTTAAGGAAGGCCCTAGAATAATTCTGGCTCTATCATTTTCTAGCCATGTGATCCTGCTAAAGTTGTTAAATCTCTCAGTTTTAGTCTTCAGAAGAGAACAATTTTAAGCCCTAACTGATCCAGTTGGTAGAATTAAAGGAAATTCTTTCAAAAGCATTTTTTATACTATCTGACCAGTTATAAGCTTCAACCAATGATACTGCTGTTACCATTGATAGTACTATGGCTATGCTTACTATGGATATTATCATTTCTTCTTCACTTGGGACTCTAGAAAACTTAAATTCTGCTTCTTTTATTAAATTACCCTAAAAGGTCATTTTAGAATTATTTACCTACATAGTTTGATGACTGCCATTAATACTTTTGAATTACTAGAAAGTGATGACAAAAACAGTTTCTTCCTTATCTTACTAGGATATAGGTGCCCAAGACATTTTTGGTGAATTTAAGTACAATGAATCGTATTTCCTACTTATCCTTTTGGCATTTTTTCTTTATTCTCTTTTCTTTTGTTCAGTTCCAAAGAAAGAAATAATGACTAGTCAAAGAATGTAGGAACATTTGTTGTACAATTTTCTTTCCACCTTTAACTAAATTCTGGGTTTTCCTGTGTTTAATGCCTCACAACAAACAGTTTACTTAGGGATTATGTTGACTGGATATAAGGATGTGCAGAATGCTTAGCCTTAGGGTTAATGGGAGAAAGTGTAGGCCTGATTTTTAGGAAGGAAATCTTTCATTTTTGTACTTATTTCACATTCTCCCACTTATGTTTCTCTTCTTGAACAATGAAAGTCATTCAATATTATTCACTGATTTATTTTGGTATACAGACCTTTTGAGCCTTGAAGGTATGTAAGAAAATAAAACATATTCTCAATTCTAAATCAGCTCAGGTAAGGTCGATAGTTTTTCTCCGTTGCTGTCAGAGAGGCCAATAAAATATGATGGAAAAGAACACAAATGAAAAAGTAAAAACTAACCTCACTGATTGTATCATTAAAGTAAAATCTAGGTAAAATTGTAAACTAAGTTATTTGTCATGTGTCATATATGAAGGTACGTTCTCCTGTATTCTTCTATGTGACCCCCTTCTGTGGACCTTTTCAGCTGCTAGGCCCGAATTTCTTCACCCTAGATTCAAGTACAAAACTAAATATCTCTTTCTTGCTCCTATTCTGGTTTCAATTTGCAAACAACAGCTTAGAGAGTTTCCATGGGTATATTGTGTATGTGTGTTTATACACAATATGCAATATATGTGTGTGTGTATATATATATATATATATATATTCCCTGACTTCTGAATGAACTCCTATCTGGAAGATCTTTCTTAAATCAGATTGGTTTGTAAGTCCGACACAATGAGTCTTATATACCTTTGACACAAATATCCAAAGTAAAAATAAAAAACCCAAACACACACACACATGAAAATATTGTAAAGAAACTATTTTTACATTTGGTATGTTAAAATAGCAGTACAGTACAGTACAGTACAGTATTTTCACTTTTATGAATCCTATATCCTTTGAATTTTATATATATACATATATATGTATATATATAAAATTCAGTAGTATTCAAACTGAGCTAACATCTTACCTAATATTTGAAATCATTTCCTAAAAGTAAAATGCTGTTTTGAGAAGAGAACTACTGTTGCCAAGAATTTTTTAAAGTCCCTGCCCACTTCCAATAAAAGAAGAACAAATTTGACTTTCCTCTTGAGGTTGTTAATAAAGTTTCATTCAATATTGGTAGAACAGAAATATTAACAATCTGGGATTTCCGAAGCAGTTCAGATTTTTACTTCTCCTATCAATGTCAAACTCTATCATCTGTCAAAGCCAAATATCTTATTTTCAGAAATATATGAAAACTAGAGGAGTTATTCACCCAATTACATTGAACTAAAAATGTTTACTGGCCATCTGTACAATATCTGGCCATAGATTCAGTTAAAAATGCAAAAGGATCTATTAGATCTTTACACTTAAGGAGTTTATGAAGAACATGACTAAATATCTTGAAAGTCAGGGGCTACTAACTTCTTTAATTCTGTGAGGCTGTTGGTGAAGGTAAGCCATTGTGAGTTCAGATAGGCTTAAGGTATAAATAGAAAAGGAAAAAAAGTAAGACAATAAAAGTGCTTTGGAAACTGAAAAAAGGGAAAGTAAAGATTTGTGAGAAAAAATTTTTAAAAACGTAGAAAGGGTTATAAGAGCATGACTTGGGAAAGAATTAGACCGTCTTGGGGACATGAAGTTTAGGATTCCTCCCCTCATTAATTAATATCTATACTGACTTTAAAAGTTCCACCTTCCTTAAGTATAATGCCAGGATCAACAGGCAGATGAGCTGTGGTTTGCTGCTGAAAGAAATCTCTTGTCTGTCTATTATAATGCCAACCAAGATCTTGGAAGTTCCAAATCTTGCTTTGACAGTAAGTATTGTCTTCTCAATTTCTGAAGCATCTGGGTTTGAAAAGAGCTGAGCCATCTTGTCTTTTATAAGGAGGGTACATTTCCAGTCAGAAATAACTGGACACTATATTGTTCACAGCAGAAGTATGCCTAGGTTTATTTGTTTATTATTGTTGAAACTGGATACCAGATGCTAGAGGAAAGAGGAGCTGTATTTTCAGGAAATTAGAGAGTTTATCAGGGCAGCATGCCCTCAACATTCTTCTCCATTTGTTGTGAACAAGGAACAGACCGAATGATGGATGGTTGGGGCATTTATAACTATTGAATGTGCCTAATCTGAATTCTCAGCAATTAGGGCTATTAAGTTTTAACCCTTTGGGTGGGCTCTTCACTTCAAACTGATGTACCAGGTGGACTTGCTAAATCTGTTTTCATTTCTCTTACATCTCCTATTTGTTTGAACAATTTCCCTCAGAAACAAATGGGTTCTGTTTTTTTTAATATGTGGATACATTTCGAGGAATAATTATGAAATACACCATTCCACCATCAAATTTTTTTGTGCAAAGAAGTCTATGACAATTCTATGGCTGCTTTTCCAGAGATGGACATTTCCATTAAAGAATTCTTACCTCACTATTGAATCAGATTCCTGCATAAAGGCTACCTTTTCTGCCTCCATTCTTAAATTTCAACTGATATAGGCAAAAAAGCCTCAGGTAATTGTATAACCACAGAATCTTTATCCTCATCACTTAAAAATGAGAAAACTAGAACTCAGAGAGGAAATAAGATATTCACAAAGGCACACAGCAATTTATGGCAGATGTAGTATCACTGGCTAACACAGAAATGAATATATGGTAACATAAAATGCTTCATATTTAAATTCTGTTCTCTTTTCTTAAGTGATATATTCTTCTAACACTTTACCTTTCTATTTATTGACAAGCCCAATAATGCTCACATTTTGAACAGTCTTTATATTTTCCCTAAAATCCAAATGAATAATGAGTTCTCAACTATAGTTAAATTTTTTTTTGGAAAATTCAGTAATTATTTATTTTCGATTTTAATACTCTATTGTAAAGGTAATAATGAGAATAACTACAGCTTTTTATAAATTGCTATATTGTGCATAGTATTTTAAAATATTCTGGTCTATGGAGATCTTTTTTTTATTTTAAAGAGAATAAAACAAAAGAGGACAGAACAAAACAAATCAGAACAGAACAATGTAAACAACACAGCACTGCACAACAAGACAACTGGATAGTAACAGTAGCTACTTTCTTTCTTTACAGTTAAAATTTTTCTTTCTTTACAGTTAAAATTTTAAGGGCAGTAGGTAAAATTTGTGCAATAAATTTTTTTACCGGAACCCTCCAAAATTTTCACATGACCAATAAATATATATGAGTGTAGCATAGTTTAGTATAAAAGACCTGTGATTTAGAAGCCAGGCATTTTGTTAGCACTGGTATTTGCTGGGTATATGCGCTAGAGTAAGTAATTTGCCATATCAGAGCCTTACCTATAAAATGGACCGAATACCTCTTGAGGTGGTCTCAATAGAGGTAAAGCATATATAGTGCCCAACAAGGTACTCAAAAAGGGAGGGGCATCAATATTACTTAAATGAAGCAATAAATGGATACTTTGAAGTAAGGGAGGTCCAACTCTTTACAGGAAGGTCACACAGAAGAGAGAGGAGAAATTTAATCGCTTCCCTGTGCCTCTTCAATTTGAACTTTTATCAGTTTGTTTGTTTTACTGTTGGCTTTACTGTCCCTACAATATCCTGAAATTATCAGAGATGAAAATGACTTTAGAGATCACTTTGCTCAAAACTATTCATTCTACAGACTTAGAAAGTAAAAGGTAAACTGACTACACATTGGTCATATACCCAGCTGAAGTAGGAATACACTTCCCATCTTTAAAGGTTTCTTTCCAGTAATTTTTCACTATAATTCGATGTTTACTTCCATAAAATATTACTGATTTCATACATCAGCACAAAAACATACTCTAAAGCTAACCACATGATTTTAATATAAAACATAGCATTTTTGTTAACCATTCCTCTGAACCATTTCTTTATTATAAATCATTGACTAGATAATGACATATTTTTGCATAAGCATGAATATTTAATTTAGGGGACATACAAATGGTATGTATTTGTATGGTATGTTTATGTGTGTATAGGTGTGTGTATGTGTAATAGACCTCCCTGCATATCTACTTAGTCAATGAAATATACATGAGATAAAAGTCAAGTATATGTACCACCTTTCATGATGAATGTGATCATTATGTACTATAAACATGTACCAATAAATATAGGCAGATAAAATAGAAAAATGCAAACTCTGCCAAGACGAAGAATGAAAGCAAGTTCACCAAGTCAAAAGGACACTGCTGTGCCAGGCTAGGCTTTATGTCATGCACGAAAATTAGTGATTTCAGTTAGCCCCTTTCTTTAGACAAAGAGAATACGCGGTGACAACTGGAAAAACGTGATCTTTTAGATTCAGATTTGTTTCTGTGAAGTGACTGACTTCTAATCTTTTTATGACAATTATCATATTATTAAATAGTGCCATTTCAAAGGAACAGTGAAAAAAGAGTCCAATAGCAGATTAAGGCATCCTAAAATAAAGTTCAATTAATATTTTTGCATTTTGACCAATTAAAGTATTAAGGATCAAATAAATCTGGCAGGAAGCACCCTATGGCTTTCATTTTAATGGTTAGTCTTTCCAGCACCTGGACCATTTTTCCAAACACAACACAGGGGAAAATTGTATGTAAGTGCAAAACTATGCACTGTTTAGATTTCCAGGTTGTCTGAATCTGGCCATTGTCTGTCTTTGCATTGTGTTACAACTCCGTAAGCTGTAGGCTACTGAGAGAAATACAAATTAAAATCTTTTTTATAGAAATATATTTATACCCAATAGATGTTCAACTGCTCTCTCAACTTTGCAGAAGGACAATTTACCTCCATTTATACACTTATTTCAATACTCTGGATTCACAAGTGTGATCTTTTAAAAGCAATTTTCCCTTTTATTGATTATAACACTCCATGAGTTTTCTCCTTAAAGAGATGGAGAGAAGGGGAGGATTGAAAAATGAGTTAAACAAAATTGTAAGTGTTAGTTCATTTGTATATCATTTGACAGTTGTGATTTTGTAATATTTTTAAAATTATGTTTTAACAACAGCTGTACCAATGATATGATATTACCCTTTGGTAATTAAAGATTAGGAAAGCTTTTGCTAAAAATTCATAGTCTTCACATATAGGTATTGGCAAGTTATGATTTTCTCTGTATTTGGTAAACTACTGTGTTGAGCTAGAATTAGCAGGCTAGGTCTTTTCCTTTTAGAAATGGGTGCAAGACCAATACACTGTAGCATCAAAGTAGCTCCCACAGGACAATCTGTAAACCTATTTGCAAAGAGCAAAATGCACAGTCAGCACCAAGAAAATGCTCCTCTCATCTCCTCCTCGTCCCATTCCTCCCATCTCTAGATACTCAACCTACAGCAAAATAAAGGAATTCTGCTGACATAATGTTGCCTGTACAGACAGAATACTTCCACAGAGACTCTGTATTCAGTGATTTCAGCAACTTAGGTGTCATTCCTGAACCTGCCATATGTAGACTGACTGAGGACAACTGACTTTTTAAAGTCAACTAGCTCCTTTAATTATAAAATAGGATTCTGGGATGAGTGCCCAAGACACGTTTTTGGGTCTATTCACACCCAATCTAAAAAATGAAGTAATAAAACTATTTTCATCAGGGTTCAGGGATAGATATGATTTTAAATGAGAATCAGCACAATTTCCTGTTATTAAGAGAGAAATTATCTTTCCAAAATTTTCAAATAATGAAATAAACTCACAATTGACAAAAAGGGAACTTCCAATTAAAGGTAGGGAAGCTGTGGTAGGGTAAAGAATAATGTGTAAGAGTTGCCAGGGTGTAGCCAGGAAACATTTTCATATCTGTAGCTCAACTGCCTATTCCCACGGGTTTCCATCTTTCTTTTCTAGTTGAAAGCAGAACTGTCTGACAAAGGACTGCTTTGAGACTCAGAAAATATATATTTTTTACCTTCTCTAAGCCAGTGGTTACTGTATGGTTTTTGGTCATTCAACTTCTTTGCAATTTTGTTACTTGTAAAACACAATTATGAATCTAAAATGTATATGGTATTTCTAGATTGGTAAAAATTCATAGTCTCACTCAAAAAGGATCTTCATCAAAAGCCAATGTTTAAATACAAGTCATGATGATTGATATGACAATTTTTTAATGAAGCAATGTCAGTCTGATGATTCAGATTGCAGTAATGTGATTTTCTTAGTGGCCAAATGAGCTCTTTCTGAAGAAAATCTTTCAAATCTTGCTTTTAAGTTCAATTCTATTAAAATAATGATAAAAATATGAAGACAATATATAGGATGAATTAAAAAGTGATGTCTCTATTATTATTACTCTGTTTTCTTGGCACCAGTGCTGTAGAACCCTGTGCTAATCCAAAGTCTACTGAACAGACTCTGGTGGGAGGTGAAGCAATGCAGTCTACATGATTTTTCTCAGTACTTGTGATGCATGCTGAAGTTTGAGAACTGACAGGCCAAGAAAACAGGGATGATTTAATGACAGGTGCAGAAAAATATCTCAATGATTTTTTGAAACAAGGTCTCACTACATATTCCAGGTTGGCCTTGGACTCACAGCAATCCTCCTGCCTCAGCCTCCCAAGTGCTGAGATTACAGGTATACACCCCCTGTCTGACTTCATTGGATTTTAAAATGACTATCTTGAGGGATTTTTCAATTATTTTCATGAAATTTTTGGAAACAAATAAAAAATTTCACCTCTTAAGGATAATCATCATTGACTATGCTTATAATGATAATATTATCCCCAGATTAAGGAATCTGAAATTTCCACTCACCCCATTGAGGAGGAAAGGGTAACCTGAAAAAGCACCATTAAATTTCCTTTCCAATTATTTTGATTGCTCTGGACTAGAGAAGGGAAACTAACCTGAAAGTCTTACCTGTGACTACTCTGAGCTGGAATAGATCTAATGAGCTTGAAATGAGTTGTTGACCTTCTTCCAACTCATTAATGCCTTGTGACATCTTTCATAATTTTTCACTTTCCACCTTC
>PVJX010033561.1:0-19586 GCA_004027295.1 Dolichotis patagonum | reverse complement strand
GAGTGGGCGCCCACAGAGCAGGATGCAGTCTGGTGCTCGGGCTGGGGTGCAGATGGGGGGAGTGGGGCAGCCCAAGGTAGGGAGGCCCCTGCGAGTGCAGTGTCCCTGGGGGCCTGGCTCCTGGTTCAGATCGAGTCTTTGGCGAGGGGCTGCTCCGGGCCTCTGGGGAAGGCCAATGGCTCAAGAACCCGTTTTAGAGATTTTCATAGACCAGGTTACCCTCGCTGTCGTTCTCAGACTGCTTCCCTTTCTCCTGGGAAAGAAAGAGGGAAAGAGAGGATTGGGGGGAGGAGGAGAGGAAAGAGGAAGGGGTGGAAGAGGAGGAAGAAGAGGGGGAGAAGGAGGTAGAGGCAGAGGAGAGAGAGAGGAGGAAGAGGCAGAGGAGGAGAAAAATAGAGGAAAAAAAGAAAAGAAAGAAAGCAGCAAGAAAAAACATTAGGCAGGAAAAGAACGGACCTGTGCTAACCTCATTTGCGTTCAAGGCAGGGAGCACTTTCTGCGTGGCCCCACAGGGAACCTGAGCCCAAGTCCCGGGCCTGTCCTCTGCCGGGGCCCAGCTGCCCTTTCCCCGAGCGTGCTCTGTGTCTGGCCTGGCGTGCACCCTTCCACCCTACTGGCTCCCTAATTGGCTTCCACTCACCCTGCAGGACCCATTTTGGGGTCCTGGGGAGCCCTTCCTGCCCGCAGCACTCGCCTGGACCTCCCTAGAGCCCGCCCTTGCATTATCTCTATGTTCTTGGGCTCCCAGAAGACACAGCCCTGTCTCGCTCCCCCGTCCAGTGCCCCAAGGCCTGGTGCAGGGTGGCCCAGACATCCTTGGGGTGCCAGCGAGGGAGGCCTTGATTCAGTCCCCACAGTGAGAATAGGAGGCTCAACTTGTACTCCTGGGCTGAGCTGGGGGGTGGGCCCCAGGCCCTGGGCTCCCCACATTTCAGGGCTTAACCCCCATTTGTGCTGCATGGGGTTCAGAGCTCTGGCACAGAGGTTGCTCTTTTGTACCCTGGGGTGCAGGTTTTGCAAACGGACCATACTCATCCACTTTCCTGAGGAGCAAACTGAGGCTTCAGGGAGAACAGGTGAGCAACTACCAGGCCCTGGGCCCCGGCATGAGGGTATCAGAGGCCTGGTCGGGCCGTTCTCGTGTGCACCAGCTTGGACGCCAGCTCCCGTTTCGCCGGCACCAGCCTGACCAGCCAGTGTAGACACTGCTGGTGCCCGCCAGCGGGAGTTGGCATCGCCACGCTCTGCAGGTGCCGGCTGGCCACCCCCATGGGCTGTCCTCGCATCCAGCTGTGAGGTGGACCTGTTGGTGCCTCAGTTTACAGACCCGGAGCAAGTCTGGTGTCCCCAGGCCCTGCGTACCTGGGAGGGAGGGCTCCGGGCAGGGCACGGGGTGCCTGCCCCGCTCTCAATGCAGGCGTAGACTTCAGTCTCCCGGCGCTGCAGGGCCTGCGGGAGACAAGATGTCCTGGTCTGGTCAGGGCAGGTCATAGAGGGTCTGCCAGCCTCCCTGCCTGTCCCACCCCTGCCTGGGACCCACAGTCCCGGCTGCCATCCACCCTCACTCCCCGTCCCAAGCTCCGGTCCCCGTGAGGGTCCTGCCTGCCCACCCACACCCTCTCGGACTCTCCCCGCCAGCTGTCCTGGGCTCACAGGGGACCTAGGTGCCTGTCGGGGTCACCTCCTGCCTACCAGGTCTATGCCACGCTGGGGGCGCTGCAGTCTAGCCCTGGCTCTCAGGGTGCCCCCTCCCCGCCTCGCCTGATATTTCCCTCCCTGGGTTCTGGTCATTCCCAGGAATTCGTCTCCAGGAATTCATGCGAATACAGCCCCATATAACCCAGGCTTCCTGCCGGGAAAGCCTTTGAGAATAGCAAGTTCCTCTTGGACTAGGGTTCACCATGTTGGATCTGTGCCCCGAAGCCTCCCCCTGGACCGGGAGCCTCCTGAGGGCAGGGTCTGTGCCTTGTTAGTCTCTGGGTTCCCGAGCTGACAACTGGTCTTGGTGGGACAAGGGGGGAACAGGTAAGCATGGAGAGGGGACACCTCCCTCACTTGTGTGTGTCCCGGCCACACCGAAGAGGCTGGACAGGAGTAGAAAGAACCCCGGCTCTGAAGACTAGCTCACAAGACTAGCTTCGACTCTTGGCTATGGTACCTGCCAGCCACGCCAACCCCTTAATTTCTCTGTGCCTCAGTTTCCCAACTGTACAATGGGAATGATCGTCTGTATTTTGCAGGTTTAACGCAGAAGTAAATGAGATCTGGAACATAAAGGGTCCTGTGCAGAGTTGGGCAAACAGTAGATGCTTAATAAGCAGCTTCTGAATGATCATCAAAGAGGACAAAGCCTGCACCCTCCTCCTGCAACCCCAGCCTAGGTCTTCCCTCTGACCCCACCAAGGTCCGGAGTAAAACCAACCAACAGCCCAAGCAAGAGGCAGAAGCCAGAAGCCTCCCTTCCCACGTATGTGTCAGATGGATGCCGGCTTGTTGCCAAGGAGGCGGTTTCCCTGGCAACAGTCAAGCAGGGGTTGCCAAGCCAGGCTGGAGAGACAGGTGGTGCTCAGAGGCAGGAGGAGGGTGGGGAGCAGGAGGAGAGGAGGGAAGGAGGTGCTGCAAGGCAGCCGGGCATGAAAATTCATGTAATAAACCATTTGGCACTTGGGAGACCCTCACTTCAAGGGCATCCAACACAGGTGGTAGGGCTCCCCTGGGGTCCCACTCAAGAGGTCTCTGAGCCAGCAAGAGTTGGGTGTTGGCAGAGGGTCTTCCGATAGGTCCCCTTCCCGAGGAGGAGCTGCGGGTCCAGGGGAAGGAAACTTGCAAACCTTTCTCCACCTGTGCAGGTCTGTGTCCACCCAGGGTGCCAGCTGCCCCTAGCACAGGATGGACAGGCTATGCACCTGGACCTCTCTGTCAGCCATCCCCTGTCCAGCCAGGCCTGGACCCCTCCGCAATCAATCTCACAGATCTGACAGCTGCACTGAGCTGGACATTTCCGGTCACAGAGAGGAGAGGGGGGGAGCCCCCTACCTGCATCTCCGCTGGAAGACTGATCTGGGGTCCCATAGAGGGCTCCCCCTAGCCCCTGCCCAATGCGCCCGGTCTAACAGAGCCAGACAGAGCCAGACACAGGGAGGGCGGGTAGGTGCTGCACGGTGACTGGGCAGGAGCAGCTGTGAGGTTGAGGACAGGACAGGCCACAGAGATGGCCACCGCTTAGCAGCTGTGGTGTGAAGCCTTTGACAAGTCCTGACCTGCGGGCTGCATTTGCATTCAGGATGTGACCCACAGCAGCAGGCAGGGACAGGCAGGACACAGCCTCACCCCAGCCCTCCCTGGCTGCGCCTGCTGGAGGAGACTGCTGGCCCAGAGGCTGGGCTCTGCCTTGGCTGTCCAGGCTGGGCTTCCCTACCCCAGGGCTGTGCTGTCTGGGCTAGGGCCGTCCTGGGCTGTGCTGGGTTCGGTGTGGCAGTGGTGTTTGAGACTCAGGTCCTGCAAGCATTCTTGCCTGCTGCTGGCCCGTGCATAATGGTGCTCACCCAATTGGTCATCAGCCTGGCAAGGGTGTGAAGGCAGTGCCCAGGCCACCTTCAGGGGGTTTGAGGGTTGTGCGAAGTCACTGCCTTGGCCTGGACCTAGTTGGAGGGTCCTGGCATTGGGGGCCAGTGGGGAGATCTGGGGTGCTGTTTAGAAGGAGCTGTGCTTGGTGGGGAAGAGCACCCTGCTCTGGGCCACCACGGAGTCCCAGTTGTGTTTTGGAAAGGTCTCTGCCTGCTGCGAGGAAGGACAGTCAGAATGGGGACACAGTGCCAGGAGGAGGCCGGGAGCAGCGCTTAGGACACTGCTGAGAGGCTGCAAACCACAGCACTGCCACCCCACATTTGCCACTGGGGTCCGCCTAACCCTGTACCGGGTCCCACAGAACCCAGGACACCCTGGAAAGTAAGGACAGTGCTGGGCCCCGGCTGGTGCCAGGGAAGGGGCCTCCAGATGGACAATAATCACCTAAGCCAAAGGTGGCTGGGAGGGCCATGGAGAGACTGGGGAAGGGAGACAGGAGGGCGGGTGAGAGAGGGCATGGGATGGCTGTCATCCGAGAAAGAAGGGCCTGTCCAAGGGCAGGAGGGGCCTCCCAGGCAGAGGAACCACTGCAGGCCGGCGGTAGTGGGCAGGCTGGGCAGTGGGCACCCTGGTGAGTTCAGGAAGCAGCACATGTGACAGTGACAGCCCCGAGGCCATGACTCTGAGACAGCTGGGAGCCCCCACAAAGGGTCCTGGGAACCACTTCACAGACCCAGCCTCGGGGAGGGGAATGAGTCGCACCTGTGACGTCCCGGGGCCTCTCAAGCCCTGCTGCCCTCCTCCCCCTCTGGTGGGAAGGCCTGAGCCACAGCGGTCCCTCTTCCGGGGACCCCCTGATTTCTCCCCATCTCCTCTATCCGGGTCACTGTTGCTCCAGTCCCTCGTGACCCCACAAGGCCCTCGCCACACCATAGGCGCTGAGCAGAGGACCCCATGGGTTAGTGGCTTAGTGGGGTGCCCTGACTGCTGACCGGGCCCATTGCCAGGGCAAAGGCAGTGTCCAGGCGGGAGACGGGGTGGGGGGCAGGGAACCAGATTCCAGGTTGGTTCCAGAGCAAGGCTTGCTGATGGATCAGAGCCCGGCAATGATGGGAGGAAACAAGGAAAGGACAGGCCCAAGTGGTCAGCCCGAGCCCCCGAGCCATCGTTTTGCACCGTGAGGGCAGCTGCGGGAAGAGGCACGCTCAGCGGGGCCAGAGCCGGAGTCCGGCTGCAGAGAAGCCAGCGGCGTCCAAGCGGAAGCTGTGGGGCCGTCCAGGACCTCCGCACTGCAGACGAAAACTCGGGGGTGATCCGGGATGCGGGTGACATCCAGAACCCTGAGGCCCCATAATCACCCCAGGAGGAGCGTGTAGATAACCAGAGGGATCCTCCAGGCTCCACCCACCCTGGCCCCATCAGTGGGGTCCGGGTCCCACAGTTCTGGAGGAGGACCCCCTGGATGGGGTGGAGGAGGGGTGGCAGCGAGTCTGGTGGGGTCGGAAGCTGCCCGTTCATCCGGGACAGTGAGGACAGAGAATGCCCACCCACCCAGGGATTTAACGCTGGTGCCGTGGCGACCCTGCTAGGGAGGAGGGACTGCAGGCCTTGGGAGGGGGGGGAGACACACACCAAACGCAAGCATTCGGCCGGCTCTTGGAAGAGTTTTGTTCGTGGAAACAGTGGAGGAAGAGGAGGCAGTTGGAGGGGGTAAGGGTGTCTCAAAAGATAAGAAATTTATGGAGCCAAGGATAGGGGCCACAGCTATAATTCCAGTCCTCTGGGAGGCTGAGACAGGAGGACCTCAAATTGGAGCCCATCTTGGGGACTTTAGCAGTTTAGCAGGACCCGTCTCAAAATAAAACATGGAAAAGGGGTTGGGGACATAGCTCAGCATCAAGGCCCTGGGTAAATCTCCAGTATCACCAAAACATAACAAAACCAAAAACAACAACAGAGGTCCCAGCTTGTTTGCAAGCCTCGAGTGCAGTATTGTATCACCAACCTGTCACACGGCACGGAACCAAGAAGATCAGATACTGTAAGTAGCAGAATGGGTGAGCAAAAGCGCAAAGCTTTGCCCTCTAATCTCTCTGACCCCCTCTAAATCCAGTCTTCCAAAGCCTCATTTTTAAGACCAAGTTGGGGC
Organism: Dolichotis patagonum; assembly: GCA_004027295.1. Taxonomy (NCBI): domain Eukaryota; kingdom Metazoa; phylum Chordata; class Mammalia; order Rodentia; family Caviidae; genus Dolichotis; species Dolichotis patagonum. The sequence goes on along the minus strand of PVJX010033561.1, from coordinate 13,870 downwards.
AGCGTAGTGTTTATTCTCTTCTTTGTTACCCAATATCAAGCACTTTTCCACATGAAAGAAGGCGAAGCACAGCCCATTCAAAAGGAGACACACGTAAACCTACAACCACACAGGCAGATAACTCAGTTCTCTCAACAACTGATAAAACAGACGAAAATCAAAGGATCACAGGATCGATAAGGATATGGACTATTTTAAAGATAAAGCACATTTTTTTTTGCAATATTGGAGATTGAACCGAGGGTAGTTCCACTGAGCTAGCTACCAGTCTTTTTGTTTTATTTATTTTTACTTTGAGACAAGGTATCATACAGTTGCCCAAATTGGGCTTGAACTGGTTTTGATCCTCCTGCCTCAGCCTCCCAGAACACTACAATTACAGATATGTGCCGCCATAGCTCGCTGTGATCAATGTACCTGACCTATTGACAGATGGGTTACATGATACAAGTTTGTTTCAAGTGCACCAGAATAGAAGCTGAGCCACAAAGCAAGTCGCAAACTACTTAAAAGGATTAAAATCTGATCATGACAAAGTAACCAGAAATTTTTAAAAATAGAACAATAACTGGAAAACAATTAAAACCTCAAATTTTAAGCAAAACATTTGAAATTACCAATAGGACAAGAAAGACTCCTTTATGGAAATTTAGGATAAAAGATAATGAAAATACAACATATCCAAATCCTAGGGGGCTGAAGGTATAGCTCAGAGGTGGAGTACTTGCCTGATACGTGCCAGGCCCCAGATTTGATGCCTAGCACTACACACACGGGCACGCCCCTTCCCCCAGGGTTTCTAACCCGCCCAAGGATGCCCCCATCATGGCTGCTATTGGTCCTGTTCATTCATGCTGGAGATCTTAGCCAGTGCAATAAACTAGAGAGGGAACGAAAGGATGGAGGGAGTAAAAAGAGAGAAAGCCAGGAGGATTGCGGAGAGGAAAAAGTGAAACTTTCGTCCTTCGTGCATGACACCACACAGCTCCTAGAAAACCCAAAGGTATCCACAGAGAAACTCCCAGAGGGCTGGGGATTTAGCTCAGTGGCATAGCACCTGCCTGGTGAGTGCAAGGTCCCAAGTTGGATTCCTGGTACCCCCCCCATAAGTAAATAAATAAAACACGGTGTGCGCACACCACTTGTTTCTGTGTATTTCTAGAAAAAAAAAGACGGGAAGGCAGAGAGGTCGGTTCCTAGCCTCTCTCCTGGAGGAAGAGGAGACTGCCACGACGCGGGTTATCTTCCTACAGAACATGTGCGTGTGTGCGGCTGTCGGAGGGGGAGGGACAGATTTTTCATCTAACTGCTGGTGGCGGAACCTCGCAAAGGGAACGTGGCACGAGCTGCCGGAGAGATCGGATCTGGGGAAGCAGCCGCTGCGGAAATTCCCTGGGGTTGGGGTGGAGCCGGGGGCCCTTCGCGAGCTGTCCTGCTCTCCTTGGAGCCCTGGACATTCCCCATAGGAACAGTCTCTCAGCCACACCACCACAAGCCCCAGACTCTGGACCTGCTCTCCCGGGGCCTTGGAGGAAGGTGGATGAGGAAACTTCTTCATTCCTTGCTGACCTTTGCCCTTGACACCCCTTGTTCCAGAAGGGAAAGGGTTTGCCTGTGGGGGAGGGCAGGGTGCTCCCCACGTGTGCACCTAAAGCTGAGTCCCCCACGTGGGGGCTTTCCCTTCCCCACAGGCAGGAGTCACTGCATCCACTTCACAGATGAGGAAACTGAGGCTCAGACAGGTTTCCCCCAGTGGGTACAGATTGGCCAGGGAGTCAGACCCCGATTTAGGCCTGGAGAGGTGGCAGGGCCCAGGCCCTGGCACTCACCGTGTAGATGGATTCTGCAGCCGGCTGTGAGGCTCTGCTGGCAGTTCTTGGGTCCGGGCACGGCTGGGTGGGGTGCTTCTTTGGAAATAAGCTTTGTTTCTGTGAGGAGAAAGGAGCCAGGGTGGCAGGGCTGGTGCCAGGTGGACCTCTGGTGTCCCTTCCTTCACCGTCCCCACCAGTGGAGATGATGGTACATTTGGACTGAGAGTGAGGCCACACAGAAGGGAATCACTCAGCACCTCCGCTCATCCTCTGGGGAGAGGTGACAAATGGCCCCAAGGCCTGCATCAGGCCTTGCTCGAGTGTGCCTGGAGCCAGAGGCAAGGACGATGGCCCACACAGGAGACACCGTCGCAGGCAGGGCGCCTGGCTCGCAGGGCTGGGGTGCAGGTGCTGTGCCAGGGTGGTAGGGCCTGGGCCTGCACTGAAGCAGGGGTCCCCTCTGTCCTGTTGGCTCTGGTCTGAAGTCCCTGCTTCCCTGGCCTCTGCGTCTCCACCCACAGGGGTCAGGCAGTAGGTGCCAGACACTGCCACGGCACCCAGGAAGCAGCCTGGCACTGTGCACCCCTGTTGGTGAAGCCGGGCACCTCTGTTAGGCAGCAGGAAGAGGGCAGTGCTGCATGGCGGACAGCAGGGACTGGCGTTTCCCGGGGCTGCAATGCTCACAGAAGCCGAGGCTGGGACAGCCACTGGTAGGGCATAGGGCTGGGGCGACGGCTGCAGACGCCGAGGGAGGCAGACCGGAGTGCCCCACTCATTGCAGGCTGCACGCACCAGCGGTGGGGTGACGGCAGTCTCATCTCAGGGCAGGAGCTAATTAAAACCCCTGGCCCCCGCCAGTCCCAGCCCATTTACTGCAGGATTAGCTCTGAGAGCTACTCAGCTCGCAGGCAGAGGCGGCCGCCGGGTCACAGCGTCTGACTGCGGGAGCACAGAGCCGGGCAGGGCCCTGCTCTATCTCCGTGTCCTGCGGCAAACCTGCAGGCAGGTCCTGGCTCGGGCCCTCTGGGTTCCCCACACCGGGAAGTAAAGGCTCAGTGCGGACGCACAGGGGACTTGTGCAGCTGGTCAGCCAGGAAGTGGCGGGGGCAGTTTGAAGGCTGGCAGGCAGCACCGGGGTTTTCCCTCCTGTTTTGTTACAGTGAGTAGGTTGTGCAGACAGGCAGGCAGGGGCCAGCATCCGGTGTGCCTCACAGTTTACAAAGACCCCCAGGACCTGTCCTTGTTTCTACCTTGTCCTCCTAACACCCAAGGAGGTGGGCATTTGGCAGAAGGTGGATCTGAGGCCCGTCCAGCTGTGGTCCAGCTGCACTGGGAGGGATCCAGATGCCTGCCCCTCACACCCAGGGCCACACCCCTGGGCCACCTGGAGGGCACCGTTACAGTCAGGGCCGGTGGCCTCCCCAGGGTCCCTCCTGCTTGCCTTGCCCAGATACCTGGGGTCCTGGTGCCACTCTGCTTCTGAGCCAGCTGGCCGGACCCCACCCAGGGGCTGCCCTGGGGTGGCCAGGGTAAGACCACGGAAGACCAAGTGCTGCCATGTCTTTACTCTGTGGGGCAGGGAAGAGGACGCTCCACACCAGGGTACCGCTGTCAGCAGCTCAGGAAGCCCGCTGAGCCTCAGTTTTCCCCTCTGTGAAATGGAAGCAACAGGCCGCCCTGCCTATCACATGCCCTGGCCTCCTCCAACTCACTGTCTGCTGTCACCATGCTTGTGTCCCTACCATATGCTGGGCTCCTGAGGCACTGGGGACAGCCAGTCTGACGAGGGGACAGCATTATATGCCAGAGCCCAGATGTGGAGGCCTGACGGCCTGGAGTGCTGTTGTGGGCACGTGAGATGGTGACGCTCCTGGCCTGGGAAGCCGGGCTGGGTCCCTGGGTCGGGGCCACATCCTCAGCAGGCGAGGGTGCACCCCTCCTGCACAGCTCAGTCACCCCAGGAGTGAACCCCAGGAACAGAGACAAGCCCTGGGGAAGGAGCCCGGGGTACACTGAGACCACCTTGACCCTCAAGTAGGGTGTGGCCCTCACACCTGCTCCCACGGCGGGAGTCACCGCAGCCCCGGGAGATACTCAGAAACCACAGCCCTGTCATGCAGCTCCTGGGCTTGGCACCATATTGGGGAAACTGAGGCAGGGAGGTGTTAGGTCACAGCACTGGCAAGTGGCACGGGGGAAGGGGACACAGGCCCTGAGGCTGTGGTTTTGTTTTGTTTTTTTTTTAACTCACAACAGCGCTCGCTTGCAAGGCAGGTGCTTATGCCGCTGAGCTAAATCCCCAGCCCCCACGGCTGTGCACTTAACCCTCCATCACCTGCTTCTTTCTTTCACAGATCACTTATCACCACCAGTTACCTGGCAGCCACCCGACTGAGGGTTTATTTAGTCTGCTGTGTGAGCTCTGGCCCCCTGGCCTCTAGCACCAGGCCTGGCACATAGCAGGTGCTCAGCTAACTCAAGGACTGAATGCACTGATTTAATAACAACTGTGAGAGGGCTCTGCGAGTATTGACTTAGGCCCTGCGATGTGCAGGGCCCTGTGCTGAAAGCTAGGGTTGCAGCAGGGAACAACCAGAGCCAGACATAGGCCAGGAAACGGCGGGGTCTGGGTGGCCATGAGAATGCAGACAGCCTCCAGGGGGCAACACCTGTGCCCCGGGAGGTGCCACCCACAAGATGAGTCAGAGTCCACCGGAGCAGCTTGGCCTTGCACCTGCCCTCCAGCCCTGACTGCCACACTTGCTGTGTGACCTCGGTCACCCATGACCTCTCTGAGCCTAGCTCTCCAGAGCTTGGAGATGGCAGGGAGCTCCTCGCAGAGGGGAACAAGAGAGGGTGTCAGAGGGTGCTGGGCTCGAGGGCCTGTGTCCTGCCTTGGATCCCAGAGGGACTCGTGACCTAGTGGAGCTCTCCTTTCTAACAGTAAGCTAGGAAGGCAGCTGGGCGCAGTGACGCACATCTGTAATCCCAGCACTCTAGGAGGCTGAGGCAGGAGGATGGCAAGGTTGAATCCAGTCTGAGTGAGACCCTATCTCAAAATAAAAAGTAAAAAGAGCTTGGGCTGTAGCCCAGCGCAGAGGCCCTGCTGCGTGGATCCTGGGTCCTGGGGGAGACAGGAAAGGACCTGGCAGTTCGGCATCCACCAGAGGGGGCAGGCACAGGTGGGAGTGGCTGGGCCAGGGTGCTGCTCCATCTGCTGTGGGCCCAGGACTCCTGTGGGCAGACAGGTGGCCCCTGGCCTGTGAGGCCTCTGCAGGCCTGGTGTGGGTGCAGACCGAGTCCCTGCTCTGTGTGACCGTCCCCTACCTTCTTCCAGAGCAGCAGGGCCGTGCCCAGCACACTCAGCACGGCCAGGAGCGCGGTGAAGCCGCACAGCAGGTCCTTCTGGGAGCTTGGAGGCAGCGGCGGTGGCTGTTGGTACCCTGTGTCTAAGAGGAGGCGACAGGGAAACAGAGCTTAGTTCCCAAGAGAAGCTGGAACCTCCCTGGCCCGCCTGACCCCTGACCCCACAGCCCTGTGTTACCCTTCTCCCAGGACCCCCCTGCCAACCCTCTGCCACAAGGCCATGCACCCTGCTAGATGCCCCCAGGCCCACCTCAGTTTCCCCTGCCCAGGGATGGAACCACAATGCTCTACAATTGAATATGTCCCCAACCTTTATATATTTTAGTTATTTCATTTTATTGGGTTTGTTTGCTTGCTTTTTGAAGATAGTGTCTCCCTATGCAGTTCAGGCTGGTCTTGAACTCGCTTCTATAAGCCAGGCTGGCCTCAAACTCGTGGTAACCCTCCTGTCTAAGCCTCCCAAGTGCTGGGATAAAGGCGTGCATACCACACCCAGCTAGTATATTTTACTTTGAGACCAGGACTTTGCTAAATCACCCAGGCAGGACCCAAACGTGAGATCCTCCTGACTCAGCCTCCCGAGTAGCTGGATTACACATAAGCACTGCCACACCCTGCTCAGGTTCTTCTTCCTGCACTCACTTGGCTAAGCCTCCTACTTATTGTCCACTGGACTGAAGCTCTTGAAGGACGAGGACAAGGCTTAGGACTCTCTTGCCTCAGTGAGCTGGCTTTGCTGCGGGCTGCCTGGGGGAACCTGGGGGAGTCATGTGATCTTTGGAGCCCTCCCTTCAAAATGGTGACAACGTGAGCAAGTGTGGTAATAGCAGAAGGTGACAGGCCTGTATCCAGACAGGAGCTCACACCACGCATAGGCGACACACTGCTTCTTCTTTTCCTGAACGCTTCACCCACCCATCCTTCCCTTCCTCCCTCCATCCCACCAGCAGGCATTTATGCAGCTGGGTGTAGTGTCCCGTGCCTGTGATCCCAGCACTCCTGGAGGCTGAGACAGGAAGATCTCAAGTTAGAAGCCAGCCTAGGCAACTTAGCAACTCTGTAAGATCCTGTCTCAAAAATAAGACGGGGCTGGGGGTGGAGCTCCGCGGAGCCCCTTGGTTCAATCCCCAGTGCCACGAAAGAAAAACAAAACCCAAAAAATCAACTCGTGGAGAGATCAAGCTGCAGGCACCCCAACATCATCCACCTGGTGCCTCTGGTGGCCCGATGCCACCCTCACAGTGTGTCACTCAAGCTCCTGAGTCCTTCCTTGACAGACCAAGTAAGGCCAGGAAGACCAGGTCCAAGGTCACACCGGGCAAGCGCCAGGGCTGGATTCCAGCCGAGGTCTGCGATTCCAGAGCCCCCAACTCCTTCCAGGGGGGATCAGAGAGGCGGGTCAGAGCATCATGCCTTAGGGAGGGGCTCGTTCTTAAATCTCGGGGTCTTCTACCTCTGGGAACCTAATGATGACTGATTTGCTCTCAGAAAGACATCACAAGCCAAGGGTTCATGTGGTTCTGCGTGTCACACACACGGTGTGATTCTGCAGAGGCCCCGTCCCCGCCCCACTGTGTCAATGGGACCCCCAGCTCAAGGGGCCAAGTAACCCTCAGGCCACACCAGAGGTAGATCCATATCCCCCGTCTGCGCGTCGGATCCTGCACCCCACTCACCGCAGCTGCTCGCCCCACTTGCAAGCGCCCAGGGAGCTCTCACCTCTGACCAGGATGAAGGTGCCGCTGCCCCGCACCATCTGGTTTGGCCACCGCACAAAGCAGTAGTAGGTGCCGGTGGCCGAGGCGTCCGGCAGCCTGAGGTTGACTGGGCAGTCCAGGGTGTAGGTGCGGTTGTCTGTGACGGGGTCCGGCTGGCAGGTGAGCTTCTGCTCCGGGCTCTCCTGGCCCTGGAGGTCAATGTGGAAGTAGCTGGCAGTGAAGTCCTTGAGCTGTGGGGTGTAGGTGATGCTGCAGCCGAAGGAGGAGGTCATGTTGGCCAGGGCGACCACGATGGGGAGGCCAGTGTGGTTCACTAACTGCCCGCCTGCACGACGGCAACGGGAGAAAGGGACGGGTCACCGAAGGCTGCCTCGCCCCCGCCTGCCTTCCTGGGAGGACCCAGGCCTCTCTGTGTTCAGGGCTCGGCCCAGGCCATTTCCCAGTGAGGAGAAGGTGTGCCACATTGCCCACGTGAGCTGCGACCATGGACCTCAGTAAAGCCAGCTCTGCAGTGGGCACCCCACCCCGCCCCCACGCACCACATGCGCCTCGCACCTCCAGGACGCAGTTTGGAAACCTGCAAGGCAGCACTGGCCGCCCCTGGTCACTCCCACAGGCTCCTAGGACGCTGCTCAGATTCTGGGCCGGGGGCAGGGGTCGGCAGCCGCCTCGCCTGACCTGGGCTGTGCAGGGCCGTGGACTTCCTTAGGGCCTGCCCTTCCCAGCGGCGGCTGAGCCGGCAGCAGACAGTTTTAAATTGAGCTCGGCAGCAGGCAGCTGAGAACATGCGGGCCGCGTGTTAATCGGAATAAGATCGCGCGTTTGAGACGCTCAGAGGGAGCCCCGAGATTTATTTTACTGGAGAGAGCAAGGCGTGGGCCTCCCGCCCATGGTGTGGGCTGGCATGAGGCCAGGCTGGTCTTTCCTCAGTCCCTGCAGCTTAGCTCCGAGTCCATCTGGGGAAGGGGCCCCAGGGGAGGTCAGGCCTTCTGGGGACCGGGGTGGGGCAGGGTTGGAACTGGCCTTCTGCGCAGATCCACACCGTGCAGCTCTGGACAGACTGACATCTCTGGCTCCCTGTTGGGCCACTAAAGAGGCACACCTCCCTCTCCACCCAGAGATCTGAAGACTCCCAGGTCCAAAACTCTGCCGGGCGGGACCGCTGTCACAGTGGATTGGCTTTGTGTAATCAATATGACAATGCTGACTCTGGCAATGGCCACTGAGCTGGCTCCCGGACCTCCTCCTAGGTGAGGAGCCCCAGGCCCTGGCCCGGGTCTGCAGGGAGCAAGAGAGACTGCACTGTCATGTCTGTCTCTGGACTGCATTGTGGGTTGATTGTGGCTTCTTCACAGAGATATAGTAACTGTCACAAAACCTCTCCCCAGGCCCTTTCGGCCTTGAGCTCTCTACCTGCAGCCCGCTAGCTGTGGCCGCCGTCTCCTCACGTGACCAGCGCCTGTGTGCTTCAGACTTGATTCGGGAGCTGCTCATCAGTTTACACCCAAATCCTCTGTCTTTGGTGCTGCCAGGAGCCTGGCTTGGCTGGTTGGAGCCTGACCAAAGTCACCAGGAAAGTGGCCTTGCCGGAGACCTCCTCTCCCCGGGACCTCCCTGCTGCTCCCTGTGCATTAAAGAAGCCCAGCGCAGACGCAGTCAGCAGTCCGCCTTCCTGTTTATCCAGGCAGGAAGACATTTATCCGACTGTCTTGAAAACGCCCCATCTGAGGTATCCTTCTAGAAAATGATAGAATCTGCTAGTGCAATTAAGTTTATCTTTACCATTCTGGGGAACTCTATAAAAATAGACTTCCATTGTTCCACAGCTTTCTGGGATTTGTTGCTTCAAAGTCAGGAGGTTAGGGTCATGAAACGCAGCCCCGGGCTTGGGGGGATGTGGGGCGCAGAGGCTCCAGAGCCAGAGCCCCCCGCTGATGAAACTGCTGCCTCCAAAAGGCAGCAGAGAGGCAGAGTCCGCCCATGCCATCAGGAACAACAGCCCGGGCCAGGGATTTAGCCCAGTGGCGGTGTCCGCCTGGCAAGCGCAAGGTCGTGAGTTCAACCCTCAGCACCAAAAAATGAAAAAAGAAAAAGAAACTACAGCCCATCTCGGGACAGAGGGTGGAGGACCCTCAGGGAGGAAGGAGGTGTGGGGAATGGCCTGGTCCCCTCCTTTGCTAGGGAGCTGGCACCCGGAACCTGAACCACAGCAACTGCCCAGCTGCCGCTCTTTCTCCAGGACCCGTGCCCCCAAAAGCCCTTTCTGTGATGTGGGCAGTGGGGGTGCAGCCCCCAGCTACGGTTCATAGCGATTTAGTTCCAAGTCCACGAATCCATTCCCAGTGGCTCCCACAAACACGTCAGGGGGCACCGGTCAGTTTGCAGAGGTTCCTGATTGACCCTGCAGCTGGAGGGGTACCCAGCCCTGGCAAGACACCCCCCTCAGTCTGGCCAGGAAGGCTGACGTAAAACAGAGGGACCCCGGGTAGGCAGGCTGATGGGGGAGCCTCTGAGTCTGTCTGGGGGGCTGGGGCAGGGGGTGTTGGCGTCCTGGAACCAGGAGTACAGGGACAGAAGGGGCAGAATGTGCACAGAAACTGTACCAAGCTGGCTGTGACGCAGGCACTATGTCGCCTAAATACTAAAGCCACGGTGGGTACCCAGGGACCATGAGCCACCCAGGAAGGTGCCCCGCAGAGCTCACCCCAAACACTGCCAGTCCCCAGAATCCGGGCCCTGTCCCCAGCACCTGGCTAGAAGGACGCTTCTGTTCCCACACGACTCTGACACCCTCCCTGGAAAGGACAAGAAAGGACACGAGAAGGGGCCTCACCTGTCACCAGTGGAGACAGGGTCAGCTGTAGGGCTTGTCAGGGTCTGGGTCTGTGTGTTACAGGGTTAGAAATGTGAAGATGTAGGACTCATGCATGACCCTAAGGAACCAGAGGACTGTGACCTGCTCCGTGACCAGAGCTGCCAAAGGAAACCTCCCACGCCCGTGTCCTAAAGGTCCCAGGAGCAGCTCGGTTCTTTCGATGGTTCACCAGGCCCTGAGGACCCAGGGCAGGGCAGGCCGGCTGGGGCAGCCGCGAGCCGGAAGGGCCCACGAGGAGCCTTGGTGTCTCATATAGAAGGGACAGATGCAATGCCTTCATCTGGGGTGCAGGGACTCGAGGGGCGCAATGAGGGCAGACCCTGGCAGGGTCAAGGGTGGAGGGAACAGTGAGCTTCCTGCCTGGCCCCAGCCCGCTGCCCCTTCAGGATTCTCCTTCCAGCCCAGGTAGCAAACGGGGTGGGGGGTGTCAAAGGTCAGGTCCAAGGGCGCTGCTCTAGACCCAGGCCTCAAATGTACGAGAAGACGGGGTGATGCCTGGCAGAGATAGGAGAGTGCATCCTGATGACAAGGACCTGGTGGAGACAGACAGAGAAGCAGGACAGCCAGAGATGAGAAGGTGACAGAGTCTTGGGGCCACCAGCTGGCCAGCCCTGCCCGAGCTTGGCTGTGTCCTGTTTGGACCTCAAGTCCTCCCCTTCCCTCACCCCACTCCCACACAGCAGTAAACACAGGCATCCCAGCTGGGCTGGACAGGCCACCCCCACCTCACAGAGATCTCACGGGGACACCCCCGCACCCCTCCATCCTCTGCACCTCCAGGGACTGCACAGAAGCCTGGGCTAGGCCTGAGAAGGGGGTGGGGCCAGGAGGTGGGTGGGGAGACCAGGTCCCTGAAGCGAGTCCGGCCTTAGACACTGCTGTGTAGCCTTTTGTGGGTGCCTTTACATCTCTGAAGGTCACCATTTCCCCACATCACCTGGAGCGACAATGCCACCCTTTCAGGGTTGTGTGACCCTTTCAGGGGGTCAGTGGGGCTGGGACGTCAGTGTGGGCAGGCCGCTTCTCTCCGTGGGACAAGAAGGAAGCGGGGAAGTCAGATGCCAGCCCTGCTCGCCTGCCTGCCTGAGAGACAGGACCACAGCTCTGAGGCTGCTGGAGCCTCGGAGGCCTGTCCCTGACCCGGGCTTGTCTGCCACCTCAGACCCTGCCCTACTGGTCCTTGCCAGCCAGACAAAGCCAGCCGCCTCCCGCCTCTTCCCCTCCTGCCGGCTTCGTGCCCTGTATTGGGAAAGACGGCCTGCTCCCCTCAGGTACCCAGTTCCTTCCTTTTCCGGTTCCTCTTGTGACACTGTGGCTGCCTGCACAGTGTCTGGGGGCTGGGAGGAGGCACCTGGTGGCAGTGAGCGCCTCCTCTGGGGACCCTGTGCTGAGTCCCCGGCCTGGAGGGAACTTGGCTGTGGAGTGCAGGTGCGCACCCCAGCAGCTTTCCTGTGCGCGCCAGTGATCAGGACTGGACCCCAGCACAGTGTCCCCCTCTAGGCCCCTGTCCAGCCCCTCCTGCCCAGCTGGGGCTGCCTCTGCTGGCTCTGACCCACTCCCACCTCCCCCCCATACTCCTGTCCCCCGAGATACCCACACTCTTTCTCGCCTGTGCTGCCAGCGTGGGCAGGGCTCCCCGCTCCGAGGAGACCCAGGAAGGACTCTAGAATCAGTTACAGGGTCACCAGAAGCAGTTAAAAGACATGAACATCACGCAGCTCCCGCAGGACCCTCTGACCTGGGTTCGGTTATATTCGTACAACTGATCAGCTGGGTTCACACTAACGCACACACTGGGCTCTGTTTAAAAAACCCTGGAAGTCCCTGGCCTGGAGGGCCTGTCCTCACCTGTGCCCACTGCCCGGAAGGTCTCTGTCTTCCCACCCAGTCCCCCGCCCCAGGACTTGTGTGCCCTCCCCGAGCCACTCCTGGTTGGGGTCCCCAGCATAGCACACACCCTTGGGGATCATTAAGCTACATGCGCAGATTGGCTGACATCTCCTGGGCATGGCGCCCTTTTGCAGATGAGGAAACTGAGGCGCAGAGACGGGACAAGGTTTTGCCTGCTCGGCGGCGGCAGGGATAGGGTTTCACACACGGGTTCCTCCAGTCCCTGAGCCCAGGCTCCGCACCAGGTTTTAAAAACCTCTAAGCCAGCCAGAGAAAAACTTCCGAATGAAAGAAATAGACTTTCATCAGAGTCAAAAATTCAGAGGTCACTTTCCTCGGTGTGTGGCTTCTCAGAGGTGGGCATGGGCAGCAACAGACAGGGTCTGGGGACAACAGGACTCAGAACTGACCCTGCACATTTTGGGGGGGTACCGGGGATCAAACTCATGACCTCGCTCTTGCCAGGCAGGTGCTTATGCCACTGAGCTAAATCCCTGCCGGTGTCACCCCCCCCCCGCTCAAGGACAGCCTGAGGCTCGCAGAACAGAAGGTGACCCTGCGATCCCTCGATCCCTCGATGTACATGAGAATAAATGGGGTACAAACCACTGAAAAGGCACCTCTGAGCGCTCCAAGCTTCCCCTCACCCCCCGCGATCGCCCAGCCCGTCTCCCCCTTTCCCTTTCTGCTCCAGCCGCCCGGCCCCCCTGGCTGTTCCTCAAATCCACCCGCTCCAGGCCCGGGGCCTTGGCCTCGGCTCCCCCCTGCCTGGAATTCAATCCCTTCCCGACACTGAGCACCGGCTCCAGGGCCCAGATGTGCTGATCAAAGGATCCAGCCCGACGCCAGTCGATTTTAAAGGAAAACACTTTGATTCCCGGGCTACAGAAAAAAGCCGTTCCCACGGACTTTACTTTCGGCCTGGAGTTTGCCCTTCAATTTAATTCTGGCGTCTCTCAGAGCTGCAGCTTTTTGAACGCCCTTCTGAAGGGTTTCTGGGAAGATACTGGCCAGGGCTACTGGTTTGTCCCTGAGCCCACTTCCCAGGGTGCCACAGAGACAGGACACTGCATGCAATGCCACGGCCAGCTAGGTGGCAGGCATCGGAAGGTGTCCTTTCAACAGAGCGTGCCTCGCACCCAGATGGTGTGCTCAGACTGGCCTTCGCGTCTGTCAACACCTCTGAGTCACACGTAGCCAGCTGTGGATTGGCTCCGAGCCCTTTCTGCAGCCTGTCCCAGGGTGCACGTGCCCTGCGGGGGACACACACCAAGCCCAGAGTGTCAAATGCTTAGTCCCATATGAGCTTCACACGTGTTAACTGGTTTTGTTTTTTTTTTCTTTTACAGCTGTCACGTCCCTTTCAGCCGTTTTGAAAGGCAGGAAGCCTTAACTGCAATCTTGGGTCAGCAGGGAACATGATCTCGGTCACATCCACTTTTACCCTCCACAGGAGTGTCCGTGGGTGGGAGTTTCCATGGGGCGGGAGGGGCAGGAGAGGCTGGGCTTCTCTCTCTGAATGCAGGTGGGTGACACAGGACACCCAAAGCCACACCCCCGGGAAGTGAGCCGGTGACAGCTTTAAACTGGTGGGATGCAAGGAAGTCCCTGGGGATGAGGCCCAGAGAGGGGCTGCTGCCCAGCCTGGGAGGGGCAGTGGCTTCCTGGGAAGAGGACCCTGGAGCTGGGTTTTTTTCAATTGTAATTCTTCGGGTCTCTCCTCTGCTCCCCTGTAGAAGTGAACAGACTCACTGGAAACCGCAGGGAAGGATAAGAAGAAAGTCCGCCACCCTGACAGAGCTGCTGCGTGCATTTTGATGTCTTTCTTCTCCATCTCTTTACTGAGCTGAACTTTGAAGGAGGAAAAGAGGAGGCTGCTGGGCTGGGGAGGGACACGGAGAGGGGTCTCCAGCACCAGAGAGCTCTTGGGTAAAGCTTCTAGAAGTCTTGGCTCTGGTGGGGCGAGGGAGGCACTGAGCTGAGGCAGTCAGGAGCCGGTGGGGCTGAGAGCCAGTGTTTGTGGCTGGCAGGATGGGGGGCAAGAGGGGACCAAAGAGGTGGGGGAGGGAGCTGGGGCATCCTGGAAAGACCTGGAGCAGGGCCTCTGTGCCCTTTCCTTTTTTTTTCTTCTTGGTACCAGGGATCGAACTCACGACCTTACGCTTGCCAGGCAGACACTTAAGCCACTGAGCTAAATCTCCAGCCTCTTT
>PVJX010033560.1:0-19577 GCA_004027295.1 Dolichotis patagonum | reverse complement strand
TAGCTCGCCTCCACGTAGAACCCTTCGATTGGCTATAGACAGCTTATAAGCTTAGTGTAAGGAAGTGCTCGTTGCACAACACGCAGGGAGCCGTCAAGGACGGACATGTGATGAGGTTGCTGCCCGGTCAATAAAGGAGCTTGCAGAAGTCCAGTGTTCGTGTGCTCTCTTCCGCGGGACGGAGTCGGCGCCGGACAGCAAGCTGTGCTCCTAAGCCCTTGCCATCCGTACATTCTGAAGTGTCAGAGAGGGAGGCGCAGGCGGGAGGGAAGGCCCCTCTCCCCACCTCGGCGGCTTCTCTACCCGGCAAGGGAGTCACGGTTTGATGGTGGCATTGCCCATCAGAAGCTGTGCATGGTGCTGGGCTGCGCAGTGTCTCCCCGCATCGGAAGGCCTTGTAAATGCCCGCGAGCCTTCCCCCTGCATGTTCTCCACGCGGGGAGCTGGGAGCTGAGCTGGAGCTCTTGGTGCACACCCACTGTGGTCTCCTCTCTTCTCTGCGGGTGTATTGTCAGCGTGGCACTATTACGTGCTCACACCTGGAACAGCAAGCCAAGCAGGCTGGGCTCCTGGGACCTGCTGGGATTCGAGGGAAGTGGGATCTGCTGATGGACATGTGGAGGAGGCCAGCCACAGGTGCCCTCCTTTGGAATAAAAGTCACAGCTTGAACAATGTAAACTTGCAGCCACTCCTTTTCTTTTTTCTCAGCTTTTGTTTTTCTCAGCACAGGTTTGTCGCACACAATGTTCACATGCCTCCACGGGGAACAGGTACAGCCCCCCAACACATCTGAGTTCCTTTTCTCACCCCTTCCTTCCCTTCCCTTCCTCGCCCTCTCTCCATCTCCTGATTCCTTTCCCATTTGAAAATGATCTGCAGTAGCTCCCTCCTTCCTAGTATCTTCATTTAAATTTGCTTTTCTCATATAAGAGGAATTTAAGCTTGCATGTCTGGTTATTGCACTCACATTTTAATCTTAGGTGCATTCATTTCCCCACATGACTCCAGTTGACCCGTCTCTACGGCAGGCTTCACTCCACCGCGCAGATAAATACCGCGCTTTCTTTTCCACTCATCTGGTGATGGACATGAAGGCTGCTTCCAGGATCCAGCCACTAGGAGCTGTGCTGCTGTGACACGGGAATGTGGGGACCACTGTAACCTGATGTCTAACCTTTCCGGGGACATGTAGAAAAGGAATAGCTGGGTTAAAGGAATTTCTAGTGTTAGTTTTTTGAGGAGTTTCCATACTGATTTCCATAGTGGTCGTGCTAGTGTACATTCCCATCAGCAATGTAGAAGGGTTCCTTTTACCCACAGCCTCGCCAGCATTGGTTATCATTTAATTTCTTGATGATGGCCATTCTTTCTAGACTAAGATTCTTTCAGTGTTTTTTGAATTTGTATTTCTCAAATGGCCAATGGTGCTGTGCATTTTTTATGTATTCTATTCATGTATATTTGTGTTCTTCTTCTGAGAAGTGTCTGTTTTGGTGGCTCCAACCCATTTTCAGATTGGGTCTTTCATTTTGAAGGAGTCTGTTTTCTTTGAGGTCTTCATACCTTCGAGATATTAGCCTCTGTCTGAAGAATAGCTGGCAATTTCCCCTGCCCTGTAGGTTGTCTTTTCATTCCATCGGTCATTTCCTTTACTGTACAGAGGCTTTTTTAATTTGATATGATCCTATTTGTGATTCTCAGTATATTTTCTGCCTTTGAGGTTCTGTTCATAAAGTCCCTGCCTGTGCCTATGTCTTCAAGAGTTGTATCTTATCTTCTAGCAGGTCAAGTATTTCTGTTTTAACAGTTAAATCTTTGATTTGTTTTTATTTTGTTTAGCACATGGTGAGACAGATGGGTCTAAACTTAATCTTGTACATGTAGCTAGCCAAATGGTCCCCAAGACCTTTTATTAAAGAGGCTGTCTTTCCTTCAGTGTGAGCAAATAGTATGTCTGAGTTGTTTCTGCATCCTCTAGTTGGATCTATTGATCTACATGACTGTTTTGTGCCAGTACCTTGCTGTTTTTATCACTGTAGCTTTGTAATAAACATAAATCTGGATTGAGATGTCTCCTGCTTTGCTCTTGTTCCCCAAGATTGCTTTGGCTGTTCTGGTTCTCTTCTGGTTCATATAAATTTTAGCATTTTCCCCCTAATTGTGTGAGAAATGCTGTTGATATTTTGATTTGAACTGTATTAAGTCTGTATATTAGCTTTGAAAGTATGGCCGTTTTGACAATGTTGGTACTATATATCCAAGAACAGGGAGTAACTTTCCATTTTCTGATGTCCTCTTCAATCTCTTTCTACAGGGTAATGTAGTTTTCAATGTAGAGATCCTTCATTTCCTTTGTTAGGTTTATTCCTAAGTATTTCATTTTTCTTGATGCTATTATAAAGGGATTGCTTTTATAATTTCATTTTCAGTGAGTTCAATAATGGTGAATGCTACTGATTTTATATTCTGTTGCTTTGCTGAATTTGGTTATTAGTTCTAGGAGTTTTTCGATGGAATTGTTTTTGGATCCTCCTCTATATAGTGAGTCATGTTTTCTGTAAATAATGATGATTGTACTTATTCATTTCCCGTAAAAGGAAAGGCCATACTTTCAGCGATCCTTCCTATAGCGTGTTACTGAAAGGAGTGATGCTCATAACCTTGTCTTGCTCCTCGTCCTAGAGGAGAAGCTTTCAGTTTTCCCCCATTTAATACGAACGACTTTTCTCAGATTGAGATAAGGTCACACTATAACTTTTTTCTTCAAGGTTTTCATCATGGGTAGGTGTTGAATTTTGTCAAAGGCATTTTCTGCATCTATTGAGATGATCATGTGATTGGTGTACTTGCTACATTAGATGTGCTACATTTATTGATTTGTACGTTTTGAACCATCCTTGCATCCACAAGATAAAGCCTGCTTGGTCATAATGTATGATCTTTTTAATGATTTACTGCATTTTATTTGATAGTATCTGGTTGAGAATTTGCACATCTATGCTCATTAAAGGGACTGGCTATAGTTCTCTTCTTTTGTTTGGTTCTCATCCGGTTCTGGACTCAAGGTAATGCTAGCTTCCTTGAATGACTCTGGACTTTCCCTTTCAATTTCATTAAAGGGTTTGAGGACTATTGGTATTAGGTCTTCACTGATGTTCTTGTAGAATTTGGCAGTGAATCCATCTGGTTTTGAGCTTTTCTTAGTTGGTAGGTTTTTTATTATTCCTTCAGTTTCATTGCTTATTGGATTATTCAGGGATTTTATATCTCCTTAGTTCATTTTTAGTAATTCATGTGTATCTAAATATCTATTCATTTCTTCTGAATTCTCCAACTCATCCGCATACAGGTTTGAGAAGCAGTTGCTAATAATCTTTGGGATTTTGGCAGTATCCATTATGATTTTCACTGCTTCCAGTTCTAATTTTATTGATTTTAGTGTTTTCTTTCTTTTTTATGGTAAATTGCATCAAGCTTTGTGTATTTTGTTTATTCTTCCAAAGAACCAACTTTTGATTCATTGATTCTTTGTATTGTTTTTACATTCTCAATTTCAGTGATTTCTGCTCTCGCCTTTATAATTTTCTTCTTTGTACAAAAAAACCCTTGGATTGTAACTTGCTCTGTGAGCATTCTGTAAGGTGAGAAAACATTTCTAATAAATTTTAACTTGATAAATGCATGATGCCTTGCAGTGCAAGTAATATATGAACCAAATATCACATGATTGTAACTGAGCCAATGCTTCTCTTTCTCTCTTTTCTCTCTCTCTCTCTCATCTGTCTCTGTGTGTGTGTCTGTCTGTCTCTCTGTCTCTGTCTCTGTTTCTCTTTCTGTTTCTCTGTCTCTATCTCTCTCTGTCTCTCTTTCTCTCTCTCTGTCTCTCTTTCTCTCTGTCTCTCTGTCTCTCTCTGTCTCTCTGTCTCTGTCTGCCTGTCTCTGTCTCTCTCTCTCTCTCTGTCTCTCCAGGATTGTGTGTGATCATCTCCAAACAGCAAGAGGTTATGGAAGAGATCTCATCTGAAGAGGAGAAAGAAATCTCTCTCTTTAAAAGAGATTAGGAAGATATGTAAAATGTGGGAAGCAATGCAAAACATGTAGAAAGCATTACTCAAATAAGGTTGCAGCAGTGTGAGTGATGAATCTGTTCAACAACAATACAATGTCACATTCCACAAAATCCTCAAAAGGAGGCAAAAGCAAGTGCAGTTGGATGGGTTCCTTGTTCAATGTGCACAAAAGGAAAAAGATTTCATTGTGCTAATAGATAGCAGTGGTTCTGTTCATGATAGTAAAATTCATCCTCCACAATAAACCTCCTCTCTTTTACCTCCCTCTCACCAGCCACAAAAGTTTTCAAAAGTATCAGAACACTAACTTATTTACTTTTCTTTACATTTTGTATTTTTTTATAATTTTGTATTAGAGTACAGAATTTCAATCACTTTTACATGAATATTTTTGGGATGAATCATCTGAGTTTCTATTGTTCCCTCTGATGAAATTGGCTTTGACACACAAATGCTTTGGATCACAACTGCCTTCTTTGGGGTGTGTGACAAATAAGGACATTCTTAGGGTCACAGAAACCAACTTACACTTTAAAGAAATAAAAGTAGAAAGCCTCCCTTACAGGGTGGGACCCTGATCCCCACATGGGAAGGTGATCAGGTCCTGCGGGGTGCTGGCCACTTTGGCTGCGCAGCTGTTTCCTTGCTCCATGACCACAGAGTGGGACACGGCTGCCCAAGGGCCCAGGTTTTTGGGCCTCTGCCTCCATCTCCTTCCCTGCAGCGGTAACTTCTGTGGCCAGGTGCAGGGCAGTGAATCAGACCGACTTGAGTCAGGTGCCTGCATGTCCCAGGGTCTGTGGCCAGACACAGGAGCCCTCGACCAGCTGGGGCCAGAGGGAGCAGCCGAGGTCAGTCAGCGGGAACTGGCATCAGAGGGGAGCAGAACTGCCAGCCACCGGTTCAGGACACCACTTTACGCTGCCCATCGGAGGTAAAATTCTGGCCACGTGTCCACTTAACCTTCAAGCCCCGACAGCTGATGGAGCAGACACAGAATGTGGACACTGAATTTCTCTTTGGTAAGCAAACATCAGGGCCGACAGGAGAGACGGCACTGTATAAATGATTATTATCTCCATGTCTGCTATGCCCAATAGCAGCTTAAGGAATCTCTATGTTGTGTGAGGCAGTTCTGCTATGATAAAAACTTTTTCAGTTTCACAAGATGCAACTGAACACAGAAAAAGACTTTATCTAAGTTAGGGCACAAAACTGGTGTCGTGTTGTAGATGCTGCCGCGGGTGTGCTCGCTGGGCCATGGGCTCCCGCCCGGGCCATGGTGACGGGCAGCGGCGTGGAGCCCCAAGCGGCTCGAGCGCGTGCCTTGTGGGCGGCCCCTTGTGGGCTCTGTGACCTCCTGGGGCGGAGGTCCGTGCCCACGGAACGGCGGGAGGTGCTGCCCCTGGAGCTGGGGAGCGACTGTGGTGAAGGGCACACTCATGGGTGTTTCGTAGTGAATGCTGTCCTTCGGGACAACCCAGCCCTCAGCACTCACTGCAGCTAGCACAGTCCTTCACGTCCACTGCTGCGTGTCTCCACCGAGGCTGCTGGTGTCACCAGAAGTCACCGCGTGTCTCCAGGTTTGAGCTGCTGCTCTCACGAGGCGAGTCCGACTCAGGAAGAAGGCTCCTCCGGCCACCTCCTTCTCCTCAGTCAAAGCTTCTCTTCATTCTCCCTGGGGGCTTCAGTTCTCACTTCAGTCTTTCCTGGGCCCAAGGGACCCGCGCCCCTCCTGTCTTCCTTGAGTTGCGAGTTGCTATTTTCCAGTGTCTGTTCCATGACTCAGAGAGGCCCTTCCTGCTGCTCTCCGATCTGGTCTCTTCCTGGAAGCCCCATCTCCCTGTCTTGTTGCCATCGTGGAGAACGATGTCCATCGTGTCCTGTCCTGGCCCCTCTGCCCTTGGCAGTCTGAGTGGCTTCAGCCGCTGGAAGACCCAGAGCAGACGGGGAGGAGGAGAGAGGAGCGTCTTCCTCTCTGGGCTGCTGGAAGGACCTCCAGTGCAGCTCCACCCCCTCTGGGCCTGCCCTCCTGCTGTAGCACCTACATGGTGCCTCAAGCCCCTGAGGTCCCCTCCCGGGCTTGGGTGGCAGCATCTCCCCACAGCCCTCATGTCCTCGGGCAGTTTTTGCTGCTGGAAACTGTCTTGCCTACAGCTTTGCAGTCTTGGGTACCTGTTACCTTTCACCCTGCTCCCCCCACACACTGCTGTATTCATTTCCTCCACTTTGTACACCTGAGTCATTTTCCTTTCCCGATGGTCCAGGTGCATGTGCTCAGTCTCTAAGGAGAGAGGCAGTGTGGGTGACAGGAAGAGCTGTCAGGCTCAAGCCTTCTTTAGTGACACTTAGCACCTGAGAGGGCAGTTTAGGCACGGTGGGTTCTGCTCTGTCTTACGCATGCCCTGGAGCTGGAGCAACTTTCCGCGAAGCCTGGAGGCTCTTCCTTGCTGTCCTGACCGCCCTGCGGACACATCTGCACAGGCACTGTCCTGGACAGCCCAGGAATCCCTCCAGCAGCGTCAAGCAGCAGTGGGGCTCCCGGTGCAGTCGGCAGCCCCTGTCCAGAGCTGTGTTCATGTGTCTCTCAGGCTTGCCGGGAGGACCCAGATGAGTCCACATAGGCAAAATAGTATGAAACAATCTGGCTCTTTGGGGCTACTTAATCATCAAGAATCAGATTCCTCATGAGCAATAAGAAATAGGCTCAGCCTTTTCCTGGTCATCCCAAGCACAAGTTATTGAGGCTTCAAGTATTTATGTATAAGTGTTACAGCCATGACAGCAATGAAGGATTAGAAGTGGAAGGCAGAGGACTAAAAAAAGGCGGAGGAGAGAAAAAGCCCCAGGGAACGACTGTTGAGTTGGTGCCTCCTGATTTGCTCTCCCCAGACCACGGTTCCCTATGTTCACAGACCAGCGCATCTCGGTCGCAGCCACCTGGATGTCCTAGGTCCCCTGATGAGTACAGTGCTTGGGGGGCAGGACGCCCCCTCTGGAGCTGAGGCAAAAGGAACTGAACTTCCCTGAAAAGGAAGAAGAGACTCAAATGCCACATCAGACTTGAAGGCATGAAATTCACTTCCTTTACATCCTGCAAAGCCAACCCAAGGGACAGGAGCAGGGAGGAGAAAGAAGAAAGGAATGAAGAAAAATGTGAGGAATCGGGAACCATTTACCCAGCGGAGGACCGAGGCCAGCAGCTGGGTCCCCTGATCAAGTCTCCCGACTCTGCGGAAACCCCACCATGGGACCTGTCGGGGAGACGTGGTCCCCTCTCAAGGACAGAGACCAGAGACGAGGGCACGGAAGGGGAGGGGAAGGTGCCGGAGGGAGCGGCCACCTCTGTGTGGTCCCCATGCGTGGAGGTCACACCCGAGGCCCCAGCACCTCCGATACGGCAGCCCGAGAAACCGGAGGCGGAGAGGGAGACCAGGGAGCCCGTCCTTCGCTCTTTCAGGGAGTCACATCTGCTGCCGCCAGCAAAGGAGGCGGTCATGCTGCTTCCTCCTCCCCGAAAGCCCCCAGGCCTGTGGGGCCGCTCTCAGGAGGTAACGGGGCACAACCTGTCTTGGGGGCTCCCGGATTCAGTGCCCAGCAGGAAGGCACCGAGCTCCAGGGGCTCTGGGGCAGCCACTCTGCTCCCGGTACCCACCCTGACCACCGCCCGGGACAGACTCTGAGCTCAGGCCCACGGCACGGGGAAGGAGCACAGAGTCCGCATGAGGCCACCCGCGTGCTGCCCCCCGGCACTAAGCAGCAGGCCGCGAACGAGCGGGGTCCCACGGCACAGGAATGAAAGCTGGCGCATGCCTCGCTGACAGGGGTCACCTGCCCAAGCTGCCCGCCTCCGAGGTGCCGCTGGCACCTGCAGACCTACGCCCTAGCTTGCACACGAGGTGGCCGCTCCCTTGCAAGTGAGGGACACGGTCCACATGTACTCGACAGCTCCTGGAAAGCGGCCTGCACCGCAGCCATCGGACGCCGGCGATGCGCGCACGCAGCGGGCGTCGTTCTGAACGTGCTGCGCGCCGTAGTCACTGACTCCCCCCGAGGACGGCGCGTCCGCCCCCCCCCCGTGCTGGATGAAAAAGAGTAGCGTCCCAAGCTCCTGTGTAAAAGGCAGCAACCCATTGTGTGGCTCTTGGAAAAGCACAGAGAAGTTTAATAACAGGGAAGGTGACCCCATGGTCCACATGGTCTTACGGAGAGCCGGGCAGCGCGTGACTCTGAATTCTCCAAACTTGGTTTGTGCAGAGCACTCAGGAGGTGGGGAGCTCCCGAGGCCAGGCTGTGGCTCTGGGCTGCCCAGCCACGATCTGCCCTGTCTGTGTGCCCCAGCGGCCCCCCTGCCCTGTCTCGGAGGTTCCCATGCTTCTGTCTGGAGGTCCCCCAAGCTCCCTATGCTTGGAGATGGGCCCTTAGAGGGGATGGTGTAAAGTTAGCAGGCGGGGCCAAGTGACAAGGGGCAGTCAGTGGGGTGTGACCCAGAAAACCCAGTCTCCCCACTTTGCTTCCCAAGCACCACGATCTGAGCAGTTTTTCCTCGTCCAGGCCCCTCCACTGTGACCTTCCCGTCCGGCCTGGAGCCCGCCGACTGTGGACAGAGACATAGAGCCAGGAGAAACCTTTCCTCCCGTAAATCGTCAGCTCCAAGCATTGTGTCCAGAGGTGACCAGAAGATGCAGGTCATCGTGCAGGTGACATAAACGGGCCGTGGGGTGACACCCAGCCCTGGCTGCTCACCGCGCCTCGGCGCTGCCCCTCATCGGGGCCGCTCGCCCCGTGGTGGCACCGACCCAATTGCCCTTCCCCAAGGCCACTGGTCGCTGCTGCCGTGGAAGCAGATTTTAAAACCCAATTCTCAGAAGAGCTGGTGCCGAGCACACGTCTAGAACTTTGTTTCTGATTCACAACAGAGAATTAGCACAAAACAGAAAGTCCCAAGACTCCGTAAGTGAGGGAAGCACCCGGGGAGAGGGCGAGACTGTCCACGTGGGCAGCCGCCCCCCAGCCACGTGGCTGGCGGCTCAGAACTCCTCTGCCCTCTGTCAGCGAAGGAAACAGAACAGCCAGTCGGCATCCACTGACTATGCTGAAATGCTCGGACCTCCCAGGCAGTTCCTTCTGTTCCTTCTCAGGGCACTGAAAAAAACAAAACAAACTCGAGATTGGTTCCTGCGGGAGCTACAAATGAATTGCAGGGTAATAGTTCTGAAACTACTTCTTGCAAGTCCTGAATTAACTCTTCACTAAGACCATGAACACTGTACGAGGAAGGCAAGTACAGGAAAAATAGCCTTTAAAACGCAACTCCGATTATGCCCAAGGTCCGAAGCCCTTCTACAGAATTTGTGAACCGATTACTTAAAAAGATTCTATCAAAGACCCCGTGGTGGGAGATTGATTCCTCTTTGTATCTGGAAGGAAAAGGAGACGGCGACATGGTCGGGACAGAGCAGTGGGGCCATGGGTACAGCTCGGTAGAGAGCGATTGCTTAGCCCTGGGTGTGATCTCCAGCACCACCCCACACACATGAACACAAGCACCCACACACACATGGGCATGCACACATACACACGCACACACACACAGCCTAACCCCACACACACACGGACACACACAAACACACACTTACACACCTACACAAGCACCCTCACACACACAAGCAGATATGCACACACGAATGCCATTTGGATCTTCGTAACCATTCAGTTTATAATTGTAGCAATATTTCATGATTTTTGCTATAATTGTAGCAATATTTCATGATTTTTACTCCATATTATGTTCGCCATCTTTATACTTTTTCTTGAAAGATATCTCAGTTCTTAGGACGTAGAAGTAAGGGTAGAAATAAGGTTAGAATGTTCTTGTTCTTAGTTACATAAAATGAACAAACTAATTTTATTCCCTTTCTCCAGAACGAGTGACCTGATGTCTTGTTGGATTCTGTGGAAAATGTTTTCTTACACATTTGGCACCAAAACATCTCAGAGAATCCTCAGACCCCACAGTTTCACCGCTCACTTCTTGCAGGAACACACTTCAACTTTGGGGTAGAATTGTTAACAGCGTGGCAAATCGCTTAGAGAAACTATAGTAGCAGTTAAATTAATAGAGTCAGTTTAATCTCACCACTGCAGCTTCTACTTCTGATTCATCCGTCATAACCTGAGGTGGGTGTAATCTGGATGAAATTTTCTTGATGTGGAATCAACATGCTTCATTTCTGACATATTGATAGAGAAGGGCAAGAGGGTTTCTGCCAGTGATGGTGGTAGGGAGGGGTGTGTGTGTGGCCTGATAGAAAGAATCAGAAAGAACCCTTTCCACTCATTACTGATTTCTTTGACTTTTCTCTTATGCATTGGTCACCTTTTCCATTCCTGGAACAAATACTGATGCCCAAAATTTCAAGGAGGAGAAGCTTAATTTGGCTCACAGCTCCAGGGATTCAGCCCATGGTTAGCTGTCTCCAGACTAGGACGATCCTGGTGGAAGGACACAGCAAAGCAAGATGCTTAGTTCGTGGCAGCCTGGGAGCAGAGCGGGTGACAGCTCCGGGGACCACACATAGCTCCCAGTTCACCCCCTGAACTCAGGCACTCCCAGAGGTGCTTTCTAATTTCCCAGGTGTCTTTTGAGCCAATCGAGCTGACTCTGCAGCCAAGCTGTCACGTCCTCCTTCTTTGGAGCCATGTCCCAAGGCCCCTCTGACAGCTTCTGTTCCAGGGTTCTTCCCACGTTGGGGCTTCCTGGGGCTCTTTTCTAAGTTTTCTTCTCTTTTTCAACCAAACTTGTGTACATACCTCATGGAACTGTTAAAACAGAAATCATTATGTTTCCCTCATTTCCCATCACAACCAAAATCCTGCCTCTCCTCCAAAATTAACCACCGTGATAAATGACAACCAAATCCTTGTCCTGAGAACCAGATTACACCCTGAGCTTCAGCGTCTCTGGTAATCACTCAGAAACCCTGGCTTCCCCTGAGACCTGAGAGGAACCAACCACGGTTAGTTGTACTGACCTACTTGGGCATAGGTGAAAATCTAGACGTGACATAACCAGGGAAATGTCACTACTGAGCGTTCACGATGCTGAGTAATTGCTGTTATTTTTAAGTGTTACCGTGTCCTGGTTTATTGTAGGAGTTGCTCTCTTTGTTCAGTAAAGTATACTTAAAAATTGCAGAGGTCATAATATGCTGCTTAGGGTTTACTTCAACGCAGTAGTGGGGAAGGGGAAAGAGATTAAGAAATGACTCCCTCGCTGTGGGTTAGTAGTCACTGAAGCTGGTGACAGGTGGCCGGGGTCAAGTGTGTTCCGTTACTGTCTCTGTGTGCGTCCCTATGCACAGGCGGTGAAGGAAAGTGCTCAGCCTCGGAGGCTCGGAGGCTTTGGGGCCGGAGAAGGTACAGTGCCTGAGGCATCGAGAAGCAGCCCCAGCTGCATGTCCCGGGGGCCAGGACTCCCCTTCACCTGCGACCACCACACAAGTCTTCAGGCCTTGCCACCTGTCCCCCAGGGAGCTCAAACAGTCCTGGCTGAGACTGTGGTGTGACTCTGCGTTGCACCCGCACTTCATGGTTGGTGTTCGAGGCACGTGGGCTATCGGTTCTGTGGCCCCATAGCCCTGTGGTTGCGTCCCACTGGAGAGAATCCCACTGAGGCTGACACCATGTCTAATGCCATGTCTCAAACACCAGGCACAGTGCAGAAAAGCCGCGCGTACCTGCTGCACTGATTAAAACCTTTTTCAAAAGAGGCAAGCCGGAACCCCCCGACAGAGGCTATGTGCTATGTTTTGGTTTCCCAACCTCTCTGTGCCCCAGTTTCCTCCTTTACAAAGGGGACAGTAGGAATGGGCAGTGCACCGGTTCATCACAGGGACTCAGGGCAGGGTGGCCGTCTCCCCTTGGAAGAGGCCCAGTTCTGCCAGCAGGGCTGCTAATTACGGTGTCTCTCACCCTCAGAAGTCCAGATTTGGGAGGTAAATCTCACAGCAGCCCATGCTGGTGTCAGTGTCCAAGCCCCGCGTGGACAGCGCCTGCATGGTCCGTCATTCCCCGGCTGCTGCCCTGACGGAAACTGTCAGTGACCTCCCTGGGGGTCTCACCACAGCCCGCTCTGTCCTGTGGCATCCGAGCCCCAGCTCTGCTGCTCCCAGGCCTCTGACCATCCTCTGCTGCCATCGTCCAGCCTGTGAGCCCCATTCCTCCTCAGCCTCCAGACTTGACCTGCTATTTCTGTGCGTGGGGAAGCCCGTCCGCCCGTCTGTTGTTCACCTCCACCTGTCCTGCAGAAGGTGGCTTAAATGTCACTTCTTCCAGGAAGTCAGCCTCCAGGCCACGCCTGGCCTCCTTGTTCTCTGTTGCTGTGGTCCCACGCTCTGTGGTTCATCCTCCTGCCTGGGTTGGAGGTTGTGTAACACGGCAGCCTGTGACTGCATATTTCTCAATGTAGTCCTTGAGCCAGAACTCACATAAGGCAGCCAGTAATTACTTCCTGCTGCGTGAATAAATTCATTAATCCTCAGCAGACCTGGTGCTAGCTCTGCCCTGGTGCTTGGAGGAGGCTCTTCCTTTCTCCTTACTGATGGTAACTACCTGGTCATGCTGAGGGTGAGTCTAATGACGTGTGTAACATGTCCCCACACAGGGGCGCTCAGTATATCCAGTTAGATGGGGGTCATGTCTCTAAACCTAACCCTCAGTCCCCAAAACTGAACCGTTTCCCTCCCGTTGGCCCAACATGAGGACTGGGAGACGACCTCAAAGTCTTCCTCATCACGCGTGAAGGATGAGATTCTGACAGCAAGTAAAAGATGAGTTTGTCATAATGGGCTTCATGTTCCTTCTGCTGGGTTAGAAAGCAGTTTCTAGAGAAAAACCTGCCATGTGTCCTAAATGGTCAATGATCCTCAGCAAGCGCTCTGTCCAGCAGGAGCGAGATTTCCTCTGCAATCTGACAGCTGATCTATAATCAGGTTCTGCCCGGCTGCTTTCTGGTCCCTCCCGCCCCTCTCCATGGGGCTCAGTGAACACCCCACGGAGGAAGAAGCCCAAACCTTTCATTACATGCATTTCTGATTTCCCAGAAGCTTCTCCAGAAGGGGCTTTGCAGATGTCTTCCAGATGTTTTATCTTATGGGGGTAGAAAGCTTCCACCTAGTGTTTGAAGGTTCATGGTTGGTAAAATTCTAGAGCTAGCACAGTGTTTGCCTTCCTTTTTCTGCTTTTATTCATTCAGTAAACATTAATTTAACAACTGCGACCTAAGAGACAGTGACTGCAAAGACAGACAACATAATTTCCGCCATTATAAGTTTCCAGGTCAGCACGGGATGCAGGAAAGTGAGCAGGCTGCTGCAGTGAAGGTACCTGCCGCTCTGGCAGTGCTGTGGTTGATACATTGTGTCAACCTGAGAAGTTTAACTGAGAGACTCAGCAGGGAGCCAGGACCCTTACTTTAGAAACATCCTCATATTGTGCAAGACGAGGGCACAGAGATTTTGTGAGTATAGAACTACAATATAAGGGAAGAAAAGGGACTTGTTCTCCCTCTTTTTGCTCTGGCTGCTTTTGCTGGCTGCTACCCTGAAGTGTTGCCCTAGTGCCATGCTATCCTGCCTTGAGCCAGCTGATTATGGACTGAAACCTCCACAGTGCACTAAATAAACCTTTCCTTCCTTCATTTTGGGTATTGAGTATCTTGTCCCAGTAATGAGAGAAAAGCAACCAAGGCAGAATTTGGTACCAAGAGTGGGGTCATTCCCGTGACAATAGCTGACCATGTGGTGCAAAAGCCTTTTGGAATGGCTTGTGGGAAGAGTCTGGAAAGGTTCAGAGGTGTTGCCTGAATGCACAGAACTAGAATGACTTAGGCACTTCTGTGTGGGAGATTCTGGTCAGAGCTCAGAAGACCAGAGGGCTGATAGAAATCCTGCCAGTAAAGACCAGGCTTGAGAAGTTTCTTCTGGGACAGTCTGCATTGAGTGCTGGACTCCAGATGGTGTATGTTATGGCTTGGCAGAAACTTGTCTGCATTTTTCTCGTGTTCAGAGACTTTGCTTGAGGCTAAAATTAAGCACAGCAGACTAATCTGGCAAAAGAAATTTCAAGGCAGTCTAATGTTGAGGTGGTAGCATGGCTATCGTTAGGAGGAGGTTTTTGTTTTGTTTTGTTTTTTGTTTTGTAGCAGGGATCGAACTCACGACCCATGCTTGCAAGTCAGATGTTTATGCCACTGAGCCAAATCCCCAGCCCCTTGTTGGGAGGGTTTTTTTTGGTTTTTTTTGTTTTTGTTTTTGTTTTTGTTTTTGCCAAATTTATGTTATGAATCAAAAGCCAAGAGCCCAGCAGGATGATTTTAAATGTTGTGAGTTTGGCCAGAAAGGAAGCTTCAGTTAAAGTTGTACACTGTAAGGATAGAGCTGAGACCTCAACTGCTGAGAAGGAACTGAGAAATAAAAAAAGATGGCCTGATGGCATCATGGTAAGCAGCGGGTCCCCGTGCTTTGCAGCCCCAAAACTGTAAAAGTGAAAGAAAGCCTCAGAGTCCCATGTTCCAGAATCATGGCGGAGGCCCCGAGAGGTTACAGAATGGAGGTGGCATAAAGAGTTTGTTCGTCAGAATCATGTTCAGAGAGCCCAGCGATCCAGGAACTTGACCTCTACAGCCAAGAGAGAGGAAAGCCTGGCTGCTGCTCCAGCTGGCTGCAGACCTCAGCATCATCCACGTGGTGCTGGTTTTAGGTGCATAGAGAGTGCAAGGACTCTGAGATTGAAAAAGCAGCATGCCTCTGAGAGGGCAGCATGTGAAACTGTGAGTGTGAAGCCAAAGCTGCGGTGGAGACCCCAGTTTAGAAAAGCCAGGACCATAGATCATCTAAGGAAACCTGCAAAAAGCCAGCCCAAGAGAGAAGCCATGGGGCTGGTGCCATGGCAGTGGCGTCATACCAGCCCTTTAGAGCTCACAATTTGCCACAGATTGTCTCAAATGGTGCACGTGGAACTACAGGACTTAATGTTTGCCCTGCTTGATTTTGGATTTGCTTTTGTCCCAATCCTTTGTACCCTCCTGTTTGTAACTTTTGGAATAGGAGTGTTTATCCTGTGCCTTTGCATGTTGGAAGTGTTTAACTTTGTTTTCACTTGTAAAAAGGCATGCAACTAAGGGTTTGCCTTCTATCTTGGAGGAAACTTGAGACTTGAACTTTTCAGCAGTGCTGAAACTGTTAGGACCTTGGCAACTCTTGAAGATGGACTAAATGCGGTTTGTATAAAGGAATGTGTTGAGTCTTTGGGGGTCCAAGGACAAAATGTTATATTTCTAATGTAATACAATGTTGATAGACTTCATGCTGGTTCTTAAGGGTTGTTAAGCTGTGTTGTAATGTTCAAGTTGCAAAAGGTTAAGAATAAGCATGGCTTTGTATCTGGAGGATGATTTAAAGAAATGTGTCTGTTTGCAAGGTGACAAGGGGTGGATTGTTACGTTGATACATTGTTTCAACTTGAGCAGTTTAGAAGTCTAAGAGATTCAGCAGGAAGGCAGGGTTCTTACCGTGTAAATATCCTCATGCTGTGCAAAAGAGGGCAAGACTTTGTGACCCACCCTGAAGATGTAGGGGTGGCCTGTGTACAATATAAGGGAGGAGAAGAGGCTTGTTTTTTCTTTGTTGTCCCCCCCCCCTGCTGCCTTGAGTGTTGCCCCAATGCCACGCCACCCTGCCTTGGAGGCGGCTGATTATGGACAGAAACCTCCAAGGTGAATTAAACAAATTTTTCCTTTCCTCATTTTGGGTGCTGGGCATTTTGTCCCAGTAACATGATGAAAGTAACCAAGACACTGTTGGAGGTGTTCGGTTTGTAAGCACGGTTTATGTGCACAGTTCCCACACCGTGCAGGTAACCAACTATGCCCAGCTCAGGCGTAGTCCTGCAGAGGCTTCTCCGCCTGCCGCATGACCATTGGAGCCCTGGGATGTGGAGCCTCTTCCTCCTCCTCTTCTTCTTCCTCCTCTTCCTCCTCCTCTTCCTCTTCCTCTTCTTCCTCCTCTTCCAGAGCATGCAGACCTCTCCCCGGGTTCCACCCTGTGTGGTGGTGAGCTTGCTGGTGGGCCTGCTGTGGCATCATCCTGAGCTTTTGGTTTCTGTCTCCTGTTCTACAACTGTGATCACATCTTTTCACTTACAGTTTGGCCATTGTTAGTCTCTTTTGTGAAGTGACTGTTAAGGTCTTCATTGTGAAATGCATCTTTTTCGTGGTCTTTTGTGGACATTCTCTCTGTATGCTGGATACAAGTTATGCATTTGGATCTAGTATCTACTTCTCCACCCTTACCCTGAGATTGACTTTTTAATATCTCTTATAATAGAAGTTTCCAACTTACCTTAATCAAATTACCTGACATCTTGCTTTTTATGATTATTTCTTTTGAATCAAAGAACTTTAACAAACCTTCTCCTATTCCAGTGTCATGAAACTATCTCTTACAATTTGATCTTAAAGGTTTATAGTTTTATCTTTCACATTTAAACTCATCATCCACTTATAATTGATGTTTTTAAATAATCAAAATTCATGCTACCAGTTAACTTTATAACTATTGTTCTACAGAATGTTGAAATATTTAAACAGTCTTCTTTACTGCAGAGTGGTTGACACACAGTACGATGGATGCAATCAGGAAGACGAGCATGTGTGTAACCCCAAGGTTTTCCGAGCGCTGGTCATCTTTCCCCACGCCGCTGACCCCCAAGCCAGCATCTGACGCTTTCTCTCCATTCATGGATTTGTGCTTCCAAGTGTTATATACGTGGAATCCCCGCTCCATGGCCCGCTTTGCTGGCTTTTTCCACACAGCTTTGAATTGTACCTCCATGGTTGAATGCACCGAGAGCTCCGCCCTTCCTGTTGGGTAGCTGTCACTTGCATGAACAAACAGTGTGCTTATCTGTTCCCCTGCTGGTAACATGTGGGTTATCTCCAATCTGGGGGGTTACAAAGCCACTCACATTCAATTTGTTTTCCGGACCAGGGCTTGAACCTGACTTTTCAGTGAGCTACAGCCGCAGCCCCCTCCCCACCCTCGTGAGGCAGCTGGTAAGTCCTGAGGTCATTAAGTCACCCAGGCTGGGCACAGACTTCTGAGCCCCCGACCAGCGTGCAGTAGGACAGACCCCACCACTGTGCCACAGACTCCGATCTTTATGTGGTCACACACATTTATCTTTTTGGGGACGTACCTGGGGATGCCTGGCTCACGTGGAAAGTGCACGCATTCCTCTTGAGGAAACTGCAGAGCTGTTTTCCAAAGCAACTGCGCCGCTCCGCAAGCCGCCTGTCTCCGCAGCCTTGGTGCGGCCAGGCCTCTTCCCCTGGGACGCACACGTGTGTGTGCAGGAGGACTGTCAGACACACAGCACACAGGCCGCTCCTGTGACCATTCGCACCTTCGTCTTCTTCAGTAAGGTGCCTGCTCCATGTCGCCCTCCGGTGCTGACTTGTCTCATTATCACTAACAAGGACTCAGCTGCTTCCTGCGCTCAAAGGAGTCAGGCTGACTTATGGGCACCCACTGTCAGCCTTGTCTTTCACAGGGAAAACATCTGAACGAAGCCCAGTCTACCACTATCCTGTTCCATTATGATTTGGGTTTGTGTATAAGAAACCTTTCCCTCCCCCAAATCATCTTTTAAAAATTTTCTTCCAGAAGTGTGGAAGTCTTACATTTATGCCCATTATTCTTTAAGAGAAAGGTTCCTTATATGGTTCAAAGTTTGATCAGAAGTTCTTAAGTGCGTGATAGACAGATGGGCAGATATCCAGTTGCTCTTACACCTTTTATTTAAAAACTGCACTTTGCACACTGGGCGCTCCTGTGCCTTTGCTGAAGGTCAGTGGTGATTAAAGTGCGGGTCCATGTCTGGGACGTCTACTCCCATGCACTCACCTATTTGCTTATCTTTACACCACTACATGGGTTATTTTTATTCCTACAGATGTATAATGTTTTAAAATCATGCAGTTTGTATCCTTCACAATTTTCTTTCTAATCAGGCCTGACAGTTGGTTCTTTGTGTTTCCATGTTGGGGTAAGAATTCTCTAATTTCATCCAGAAGGTTACTGGGATTTTTATTAACATGCCCTGCATGGGTAGATCATGGGGGGCAGGACGTCATCTGCACGCCTAGGTTTCTCATTGTACAGATTTAGGCTTTCCATGTAACAGCTTGCACACCTTTTGCTAGATTTACCTTAAGTATTTTATGTTTTGGTGCCACTTGGATATTGAACTGTCACTATAATATCAAGTTTGATTATTTATTAGCAGGATGTCAGAAAGTAATTAATTTTATATTGACACTGTGTCTTGCAAGGTTATTCTGGTGGTTTTTTGTGTAGCCCATGTGACATTCTTGAATGGAGGGGGCTGTGTCACCAGGAATCCATGCTTTCACTTCCCCTCTCTGCGGAACCTTTTTACTTCTCACCTCATCGAGTCTGCCAGACTTTCCATACAAGCGGATAGGAGGTGCTGAGTGCAGGCCTTGCCCTACTGTTATCTTACAGAAGGAGCATTGAGTCTTTCGGTATTCAATGATGATTTGCGGATGTTTGCTAGTTTGTTGCAGAGATCTTTAAAAAGGTTAAGCAGTTACTTCTGACTCCTAGTTTTCTGAGTCACATCTTTCACCAGGATTGAATGTGGGATTTTGAGATGCTTTTTCTTCTTTTGAGATCGTCATATGATTTTTCACTTGTAGCCCATCAGTATGGTGAATGACACTGATTTTCACATGTGTGAAGTGGGCAACTTTAATTCTTTTTTTTTTAAATTTGAAAAACAATAAAACAAAAGGGGGCAGTACAGAGCAGATCAGAAGAGGACAACATAGGCAACACAGTACTTTACATTAAGTCAACTGGACATCAACAGTAGCTAACACCATATCTCTTACTCTGCTATAGTTGAGCATAGTTTCAAATACAATAATATCAAACATAACACAATAGTATAAAGCCATGCATATAGTGAAAGAATGCCAGGGCTTTCTGAACCGAATAACAGAAAATGATCAATGGGTATTATAATATCTCGTTTTTGATAAAAAAGAAAAAAATTTGTTTGAACTATCACACATATTCAAATTCCAATGAGACACAATGTGGTAGATAGAACCAATGGTAATAGAACAAAAAAAAAAGCATGGTAGGACTGCTAAGAAGGATAATATTAAATCAGCAATAGCTGTCATAATGTTTTCTTCAAAACAGCTGTTCATATCATCACATATGATATAGTCAAACAAAACAGGATAACACCATTCCAACTGATGATTTAAAACTTTGAAAGACGTCGAAGCTATGAGATGGGGCCTCATGCTTACCATAAAGTCTTATATACTCTTATCAAATCTCATATTAGGGAGATTATATGGTATTTACCCTTGTGAGTTTGGTTTATTTCACTTAAGAGAATGGTCTCAAGTC
>PVJX010033559.1:0-19584 GCA_004027295.1 Dolichotis patagonum | reverse complement strand
AGAACAGAACGGGACTTAAGAAAGCATAAATTTCAAAGCTATACAACCAGGGATCTTCACTATCTGTCATATTGTCTCTTGTTTTCTTCCAAATGGTTGTCCATATCTTTGCATATGGGGAGCTCATACTAAATACCATAGCCAATTTTTTCACAAGATGTGTAGTTAACTGGCTCCCACTTGCTAAGGGGGGGGGGACACGGGACAGGACGACATGAGATGTCTGATTCTCAGCCTGCCCACCAGCCGGATCTTAGCCGCCCCCCAGAGAGGGGAGGAGTTCCTTGTTCTCCCAGCACCCCGAGTCAACTGCATGGTGCAGGTCCCAATGCACCAGGGTCTCTCTCCTTCAGGCCACCGAAAGTCGGCCACGCTCTCAGCCGGCCCCCAGAGAGGGGAGGAGCTCCTTGTTCTCCCAGCACCCTGAGTCAACCTCACCGTGCAGGTCCCAAGGCGCCAGGGTCTCTCCCCTTCAGGCCCCCTAAAGTCCGGCATACTCACCTGCTATTTCTTTCTGATGAATTGACCATTCCATTTCCAAAGTTCTGAAATGGCCATCAGACCACAGAAAGAATTCTCTTTAGGCTCCTGTTTGAAACCAGCAGCTGCAGCAATCTGCTGGCCTTGCTTCAGGGCCAGTTAATAAGTGCTTTTCATACAATACATATTTATGTAGACCTCCAGTGTAAAATGATTAAGATTTTTGGCATTTTCATAAACTTGGCCCTGTCATTTAAAACCTTGATCTTTATCTATTGGTTTTAATTAAATAAACATTTTATTCTTATATAAATTAGATACACTTATGTATTAGATAATGTCTTTCTGTAGCCAAAATGATGTAGACATCATTTTGTAAACTCGTTAAGAGCTTTAAAGATGTCCTATATTTTTGTCAGTAGAGTTACACCATGTAAACTGCTCTAAGAAACCTAAATTCTGCCTTAAGGGTAAAAACTAAATACATATATAGCTAAAGATTTCTATATAGCGGTGATGATATTTACCACTAACCTCATGGATAATGGTAAATATTGAGTACATTGTGTTTTCCTAAGTGCACAGGCCTTCTCAAATGCAGAACTTGAGAAAGATATCCTATCATAATTATGACCTCCAATCTAAAGTTATGCATGATGACAGCTTTCTGAAGGTTTTATGTGATCATTATATAATCACTTTATGATGGTTTTGTGTGCTCAAACATCATACAGTTGAGCAAGTGTCATTATAATGATTCAAGACTGTACATTAACAAACCATCAGGTTTATCCATGAATAAGTACATTCTACTTAAAAAAGCACTTTGTTTAAAAAAAGATAACAAATTAAGTTGAAAGTTTCTTTGTATCATTTAATATTTTATCATTCAATTAAGATAACCAATTAAAAAGTTATTTACTAAAATGAAAATTTAAAAATATTTTATAGATAATAATGTCATAACATTTAACTAAAATGATATATTTGCTCTTGATTTTAAAGTTTCTTCGTAAAACTTTATAGCTGTTAACATTCTACAAGAATTTCATTTTAAGACAATCATGATTGATAAAAGATATAGCAGTTGTCTAGCCATACTTGTATGTCAAAGTGTTCAATACCCAGATAAGATTATGATAGTTAAACCTACAGCTCCCATCTCAGTGCTGACATAACTGACCTCCTGGGTGTTCAACAACTAAGGCTTGGAAACCAAAGCTAAAATAGGCAATGAGGCTAATAGAAGAGGCAATAGTTTGTCCCTCTAAGGTCGACAAGGACCCAGAAACATGAGGTAACTCCTGTAAAGAATCCTACAACTCCACTGAGTTACCCAACCTCCTGAGCAGGGAGACTGATGGAGGCAGTGTACATTATGCTCAAAGAAGGATCACCAAAGAGGAGATTATTCCTGCGCTTCTAAGGGAAGCTATATTGTCAAGCTAATACTTGACTGATACTGGCAGATGACACAACTGGTAGAGGAAAAACTAAAAGAGATAAGAGCCTTTATCTATGGTTCCCCAAATGCCTGAGGAGCCTGAACTATACACACACACACACACACACACACACGAGAGAGAGAGAGAGAGAGAGAGAGAGAGAGAGAGAGAGAGAGATAAGAGCTTAACTTTAAGACAGATCTTCCTTTGACTTAGTCTTAAACATCCAAAGAGAGCTATAACCAAAACTATATCTAAAAATAATAGTAATATTAAATTAGAAGCGAGGCTAAATATAAAAGAGGGCTCCAAGTACTGCATCAACCCCTGCTGATAGTCTCCACCTGGACCTATAACTAAAGCCATAAAATGTTTTGATTAGCCATAAAATGTTTAATTGCATTTCATTTGTTTTTTTTAATTGTTATAACATTGTCCAGTGGGGGAACAAATGTGTTCCTTTACTGGGCCCAGGAGCCTGCCAAAGATATTAACCAAGATGCATGCTGGGTTTGTAAAAAATTTTCCACTTCTAGTGCATCTGGGTTACCATGGTGGGTATCTCCTTTACAGGGACACAACTGGCTAAAGCTTCAAAACTTCATAGAACAGCTACAAAGCAGAATTACACTTTTAAAGCTTACTATTAGATCTAACGTCTCTCAGTGGCCAACAAATGAGAGCATTCATCAAGAGTCAGGAGAAGAATTTTTCTCCAGCCACGATTAATACTCAGATATGAAAATATACAGATCCTGATCTACCCTAGACTCCTAAAACTCCCATGATGAAAGGTAGCCATCAGTTCATATTTTTAGACTTGGGGTGAGTATATTTGGCTGACATTTACTATGGGATAACTCAGCCAGCTAACATCCCTTTGTTGAGAACACACAGAGAAAACTATATTTATGATAAATAGAGCAATGCCAAAATATGGGATGGATTCCTACCCAGGGCTGAATTTACACTACCGTGTTAAGAGACACTGACTTGTTTGCTCCTGGCTGGAGAGCAGAGGTGGAATAAGATCACTAGCACTAAATGGTACCTGGGGCTCTGTACAAACCTACAGTTTTGGTTGCCTCCAGCGTGGATAGGAAAATGTTGGGCTCAGGGTCACTGAGTTAAAACCATAGATCAACCAGCTAGCTTCCCCGTCTGTGGCATCGATGGGATGGGAAAGTTTTCCACTGATATGATCAGATAGCCACTATCTTTATTCTCCAGGTAGGACTTGGAAATGTCATGGAGAGCACTGAGTCTCTTACTAACTAGTCACAAAACTTCTAAATTACAATACAAGAGTATTTTGCTACTAAATTCAGAAGTAAAAATGATGAAAAAGGCTATTTACAAAGCCAAATGACCCTTGATGTTCTAACTGCAGCTCAAGGTGGAACCCGTGCCATTATCAACATAGAATGTCATTTTTATCTTTCCTGTTATGTTATAAAAGTTAATTTAAAAATATGCAATTTGGGCCTAGGGATTTAGCTCAGCAGCATAAGAGCCTGCCTGGCAAGTGCAAGGTTGTGAGTTCGATCCCTGGTACAAAAAAAAAAAAAATGCAAGTTTTGGTCATCCTGTATGTAAGTCCTTGGACTGGCATCTTCCATGGGTGGCCTGTGGATGATCGGGGTGTACAGAAGAAAAGGACACCAAAGGCAGGAAAGAGATAATTTCCACTGTCTTCTTTACAGTGTGAGGTTGACATTTGTAGGCTTTTCTGGGGAAGGAGGCTTAGTTTTCAAAGAAGATTAGCAAGTGCACTATGGTTTTGATTTGGCACTTTGGATTTCTGATTTGGGAGAGTGCTTTGCATTATTAACTGACTCTAGTGCTATTATCTAACAGCAGAAAAGCCACAGAGCTGGATAAGTTTTCATTCCTTGACAGGAAGAATTCCTCACTGAGTACAGTTTGTGTGAGAGAGGAAAATACATAGAAAATGGTATTTTCATTATGCACCACATGTCATGCTTCTTAAGCTTTCAGTCATATTAATATTCAGTGGAATCAAGTGCATGTTTAAGACTACAGTAGGGTTCTCTCCATTTTCCAAAGGGCAGTAAGATATTAGTAATGGCAGCTACCCTGCCTTTAATTATATAATCTTGCTTTTAATCAGAGAAATGGAGGGACCTAAAGAAGAAACACTTATCTAATTTTTAAAGAACAATATATAAAGACACAATTCACAGAATGTGTCCTTTGAATTTATTCTAGTTGAAAAAAACCAAGGACAGTGTCACAAAGAGTGGTAGAACCTGCCTTGTTTTTTTGACTTGACTTCCACATTCATTCTTTAATGTCAGAAACCACGTTCTTCCATCCTTTGTGGCTTCCAAATCCAGACTATGATATCAAGAAAAGACCTTCTCTAATGACCAGCCTATTAATTGAGATCACAGAACATTACAGTATTGACCAGGTCACGCCTGGCTTATATGGTGCTTTGGGCTCCTCTTTTAGAAAAGACTGTTAGTCTCTTGAAAATATCCCACTGCGCATGATTAGAGTTGCAATATATCTATCCAAGTAGAGCTGAACCAGGCTATTAGGCCTGGAGAATCTTAAAACTGACAAAATAGTGCCATAAATGTTTTGAAGGTGCATGAAGTGTACTCTAACTTGGTGACTTTAGCGGCAAAAGAAGTTTGAAAAAGGTAGCAGCTGTCTGATAATTAGAGTGACCTAGTGACAAATTACCCTTTCCTGTAGGTTAAGATCTCTCACTGAAGATTTTCAACCAGTTAATTGCCACTTTTCATAAAGTTTATAAGGGGACAGGGAGAATTAATGAGAAAAATTCATCTCAGTTTCTTCAGGACACTAGGATAATATAGCTCTGAGTAAATTTCCTCTGTGAAGTTCCACAACAAAGTTATACAATAAGTTTAGAAAATGTAAACTGTAGGAGGAAGAGAAGAATATCAAACATATGCCTATCACTCAAAGAGGACTACTTTTCAAAAATTATTTATGTATAGATTTTTGTTAGTTTTAAAAATAGATCTGTATATTAATGTTTTTCTTTTTGTTTTCTGGATTATTAACTACCATCATAAGTATTTTCATGTATCATTAATTATTTAACATATTTTTATTAACAATGCTTCTTTAAGTAAATAAGATTTGTCAGGGTGTTGTCTATGTGAAAGCTGAAATTGTTTCCACTTAACTACTTAGGTGGAATTATAACAATGTTATAAATAATATTGTGCTGAGCAACTTTGTTCATAAAATCTTTTTTGGTGTGTATGTCCATTTCTTGCTTCTTGTATTTATGATTTTGCCTTATGATAGATTTCCATAGTAATTATTATAGTAAAGGAATTTAGATTTATTAGATTTAAAACAATTAAATCATTTTATAGATTTATCTAATATTCACTGCCATCAGCAATGTAAGAAAGTGAGTTTTTCATATAACATCCCTTCATTTTCACTGTTCATATTTGCAACATTTTATTACATATATATTGGGCACATATATTTGTTATCTAGTTACCTTTTAAATTATCTGTGTATAACTTTTGATTATTTATTTGCTGTTTTAAGGTTTCAGATATTGATATGATTATGTGATAAAAGCCATATTCTTTATCAACTTCATACCCCATGATATATGATATAGGCTTTTAAAAAAATGTAAGCATATTTTTTTCTCCAGTCAAAAGGCCATAACTTTCAAACAACACATATAAAAGGGCTCAAAAAAATGAAGGTTAAGAATCATTAATGTAGATAGTACCCATTTATATTTTTTCTGTAAAGTGTTCTGCAAATAATTTTCCTAATTTTGTGGTTTTTTTTAAAGCTTCAATTTTGCTTATCTTGTTGGCTGGCTTCAATGTAACCACATATTTTATGATTGCTTCCTCTGGTTATAAAATAATACCATTGTTTCTAAAATAATGCCCTGTTTCTCCAGAGAGTTAAGAAATACATACTTTTGTATTCTTCCAGCTAAAAATTTCACTCACACATGTTTGAAGACATATGGAAATGATATCAGCACATTTTAAGGAGACTTCTATTTAATATTTGTGGAATAACCCATTAAATGATTCATTCAAAATGCTCCCATTATACATAAGCTGTACTAGGAGGGGCTAGATATTTTATTTCCAGTGAAAAATCACTCACTGTACCACCTGGTAGCGCTTTTGCATCAGGTCGCCCTTACTCCATAAGTGCCTGCTTTTCTTCCTGAGGTGGCTGCTCAACTTTTTGCCACATGGCAGGAGTAAGCCAGTTTAACATGCTCAATTTAAGCAACTACATTTATAAAAGTATAATCAAACCTAAAGAAAATAAGATTAATCCACTTGTAATGCAATGGCCAGTAGAAACACAAACAAAACACAGGATTTAGAGGCGCATTTATTTTATTATGATGGGTACTCCTTGGATTCTTTC
Source organism: Dolichotis patagonum (assembly GCA_004027295.1). Classification (NCBI taxonomy): domain Eukaryota; kingdom Metazoa; phylum Chordata; class Mammalia; order Rodentia; family Caviidae; genus Dolichotis; species Dolichotis patagonum. Next base: position 13,234 of record PVJX010033559.1, on the reverse strand, counting down.
ACAAAATATCAGACCCCAAGACTCAGGGAAGGAAGTTTTCATGGGATTGAAATGAGGAAGTACAAAGGTAGAGTATTTGGTTGTCTTTGACTAGTTCTTGCACTATGCATCATAGTTACCAGCTATGCAGCAGTGACCAGCTGTTTCTAGAAGACAAAAGCAACTGGAACTGCAACAGGAAGTGTTACCTGGGCAACTGAAGTATACTGGCTGGGGGGCCATTTTCTGCGACAGTAGTTTCTTCACCAATTTCTGTTTAAGGAATATTGTGATAGAGGGGATAGAGTACATGAACATCAATAACATGTAAACATTGTTTTTAGAGTTTTACATACTATAATTTATCTAATGAACCTTTGAAGGAGGTTTATTTGTTCTACTTGAAAACACATCTCAATGTGTGCTATGCAAATCATCATCTATTTAGCACCACTGATAGTAAATTAGGAGGCATGGTGGGTAAATGAGCTCAGAGGAAAACAGAGAGACAAAAATAAATGTTTTCAGAGGCATAGTAGACACAGACTATGGTGCCAGTTTGTACTTCAACTTGGCCACATTTCCTTATCTGCTTGACTATTCCATTAAAAGCACTGCTGGGTTCTTTCTTGCTGCCTCAGAATGGCACGTGTTATCTTTGTTAGAGTATGAGCTCCTGGGAGGCAGAGAAAAGGACTCTGTATTCTTAATCATGTGATACCTCCACCACCATTCTGTAACAATCAATATTGATTTCCTCAAGGTAGCAATGGTTCATCAGGAAGGGGCAGAACCACAAGGAAAACAGAAGTTTCTCTTAATGTAACTGAATTTTGACTCTGAGATTCGAAATGAAAATGAATACCCAATCCCTGGGCTCCTACTGTGCAAACAACCTCTTGTTAAACCGTTCTGCGCCCTGGCCCACAGGCCAAGAGTCCAGATCAGTGTGGATCAGCTGCAGTTTCTAGCAGGACGCGCTCTCACTGAGTCTGCTTTGGAAGACAGGGGCATAACTTATTAAGGGATTTGGTGAGATTTCTTTTCATAAATCTGTTGTTTCTTTCCTATTGTAGACTATATTCAGTATCCTTTAGTTCTTCTCTCCTGGTCTCCAGAGTCTCTGCCCCCAAATTACAACTCACTAGTCCCAGCCTCACTGTACAGAGAAGGAAAAAGTGAAACTCAGGAAGATTAAATGACTTGGCTGAGGTTAAAAAATGGGTCATCTTGATTGTGATGTAGAAACCAATTCTTTTGATCATATCTCTTAGGTTTCACTCTGTGTGACTATGCCATCTGGTCTATCTGATTCAATCCTGCCTTTTTCCTTCATATTTTCCAGCAGGATTGTGCCATCAATCTATTTTCAGTGAGAAGGGTGCCATTTGCTCTTATGTGGAGTGCTGTATTTTATTTCAGTATATCTTAAGTTTTGGGTTTTTTTTTTACCACTGGCTATCCTTTTATAGTGAGTGTGTTCTTAATGGTACAGATATATTCTACTCAATACTCTTTTGTTTTTTATTTACTTGGAGAAATAATTGGCATATCCTTCACTTTATTTAGTTCTTATCATGATAATTTTATTTTTATCATTAAAAATGCCTCTGCCCTTTCTATCCCCATCAGTGTCTAACTCACTGCAGTTCTTGTTGGCCAACTACCCTGATTCCAGTCTGCCCTGAAGACCACCGGACTATTCTAGGTAAGCACACATGTTGTCATTTTTTCTTCTCAAAAGCCTACGCAGACAAGTGATAAAGGATTAACAGAGACATAAGATATTTACAGACTCAATTCTGGCAGTGTATGTGGCAGAAGCAGTGATGATAATAATAAGAATAAAAAGGCATGAGTTAATGACAGAGCTAATACCATTGCATGGAACATGGCTCAAGCAGTGGGGAGAAGAGGACCCAGGAAAAAAAAGCAGCTCAAAAGGCATTGACTTAAGGGTTTCCCCGTAAGAATCTTGCACAAAAATACTGGTTCTGAAATGGCCAGACAGCCTTGTTGAGTCTTTCCCAGAAACCCATAATGTTCCCTGAAGGATATGCAGGAAAGTCTTGCACCTCCATGAATACCTTTGATACCTATATTTGGGGACTAATATCCCCAAGCCACTTAGAGATAAAGTAAATGACAGGCGTGGGAATGGGATGCTGCATCTCACTTTGTGAAGTTGCTTCAGGATGGTCAGGAATAGAAGGTCAGGGACAGATGGTCCTAGGATAGCAGAAGAGCCAGGCACTGGGCTTAGGAGGAAGTCACTGCAGTGTAGCAATGTCACACTGAAAGGAAGCCGACTGGATCCTGGAACCAGGACTAACAGCTCAGAACAGCATCTTGCTGCAGCTTTTGACTTAAGAGAGAACAATAATCTGTTTGGGTTATCAGTTAGAAACATACAAAGTGGCAGGAGCTCTTTCCATCAATGAAGAATAAGTGAGGGAATCAATAGGGAGATTCTGAAAAACAGAAAGAACTTGAAGAAGTAGAGGAAGAGGAAATCTCAGTAATGGGTTTATCTCATAATTCAAAGCACTCTTGTGGAAAATGGTTTGCTGTTTTCTATCAGGTGTGAGAGGAATGATTTTTTTCATGAAACAAATAAAACATGTTTAACTCCTTCCTACTAGCTTGAACGATTGGTGGTACATGCATGACTGTCTCATGGTGCAGCTTGCACTCATTGGTAGAAATGGATCTAATCACTTCTATTTGTCTTTTTACTAATACAAATAATAGAAAATCTGTAAGTACACTGAACCTAGTCAGTTGCTTAAATCTGAATAATCACTGCCCAAATAAAAATTATTATTTGTACCAATTAGAATTACTATACTAATCAAAAAATTTATTTCATCAAATTAAAAGAAATTAATATTTGTGAATTTCTTTAAAACATTTATATATAAAAGTGGTTGATTTGTGCACAGTGTACAAAACACCATAATGCATTTTACTTTTTTTGTGAACACAGAGGCACTCATTTTTTTCTTATAATTTTTGATAATATTCTCTTGAATACATTTTTTGCTGATCCTAAATAAGTTTCTAAAAAGTGGATTTTTTTTTAGTAATTTGCATCTATGGCATTTCTTGCAATTCTAGATTCTATAAATTCTAATTCTGGGGTCTCTAAGTTCTAACATGGAAATCTTACGTGTACTCCATTGTTGGTGTGTATAATATGTATAAAATGTATTCACAGCTACCATATCCCAAATTAGCTGTATTATAATGTTTTATACCATTTTAAGGATATGACATCTGGTCTACTAGATCAGCTAGATCTTTGCATTACTGTAAATAAAAGATGATTTGATTTTTTGTTTCCAAGTTTTCCTTTGATCAATGTACATGTATGACTTTTACAAGTTGTTAATGTATAAAAGATTCTTTTATCAGTCCACTTAATGAATTTTATACTAGAATGTTTTTTGAAGTTTATGATTTTGCCATGTTTTTGTTCTATCTTTGCTTGGACCAGTAGAATTTTCAATTTGGCTGTATTGGGCAGTAAAAATATGTTTCTTTGTGAAAGTTTTTGTACTAGGTGTATACTCAAATAATAACTATCTGCATATAATGTGCAGTGTTCAGATAATAAACCATTCATTAATTTCAAAACATCATAAGAATGCCCATGCATCAAAGGGTTTGCTCTTTTTCCAGCATAGACATGTAAATCATAGGTGTAACCATTAAGCAAATATAATTTATATATTTACCCAGGTTCCCTGTGTTGGTTGTTGGTGCCGTCTTATCTGACAACACACTGCTGACAACAGTGGGTGTGCATGCCTCAGGGGCTCTGTGACCCCTGCACCCACCTCTCTCTGTGGACCACCTGGACCTGCATCAGAGACGAATCAGAGGACAACTGTTTCAAGATGCTGGCTATTGCTGGAGCAGCCAATACCAAAGTAGCACAACCATAATCAGTAGTGATTGAGGAAACCCACGTCATGATGGGGCCAGTACATCTGTGGAAGAAATAACCACATAGGATGCACCCCACACAGTCTGTTGCCTCTACCACTCCTGTCTGAAGTGCTAGAGTTACCCTAAATGCTCACCTCAGTGTGCTCAAACTCATTAATCACAGCCAAAGATGCTACAGGGAAATTATACTACTGTACCTGGCTGGAAGTAAACTCAGCATTACATAAGGAATCAATACCCAAGACACATATTTAGGGCAAAGTCACTTACTAAGAAGGCCATCTTATAAGACTGTACCAGATGTGCAAACCTCCATATAAAGACACAAGAAATATGAAAAGGCAAGGCCATAGGAGAGCCCCTAAAGTTCATACCTCCTGGTAACAGTACTAAAAATATTCAAGTGGATGAAGCGCTGGATAAATAACTCAAAAGGATTTTTCTCAAAGCTTAAAGAGACCTGAGAGAGTACAGGTAAATGGTTAAATGAAATTAGGAAGACACGGCAGACTGTGAATGAGAAATTCAGCAAAGATATGAAGATTTTGCAAAAGAACCAATCCACAGTCTCGGAGAGGGTTTACATCGCGGCCCAGTAGCACCAAGGAGCCAGGATGCTGAGATGCTGAGATGCGTGGCAGGGGACCCAGAGGCCAACAAACGGGGAGGGGAAGGAGGAGAGGTAGGAAGATGGCCTGAAGGGACCTGGCCAGGGGAGCCCCAGTACCGGGAGTGTTTAGAAAGGGAAGCACAGGGGCCCCTTGTCCCTGGCACTCCTTACACTCCAGGTCTGGCCCACAGGGAAGCTGAGAAGCTGAGCACAGCAGTGCGGTCGGGTCCTGCAGCAGGTGCCAGACTGGTAACCACCTGGTGTAACCCCTTCTCCCTGGAAGAGGGAGCCCGGAGCCTTTCGTCCAGTGCCGTGGAGCTTGGCACCCAGATCCTTGTGTCCCCCTGCAAAAGCAGGTCTTACTGAGCTTGAGGGCCGGGTCCCCTGTCAAGTGGACAGAGTCTGGTGCAGGACAGAGAAGGAGAGGAGTGAGGTGGGCCAGGGCAAGGCGCTGGGCACTCTGGCCCAGGGCAGACACAGCTAAGGTAAGTTTCTTGGGGCTGTCGCCGGGGAGAGTGTTTGACCAGCCGCCCCCACTGCAGCTGAAAGGATCTGTTGAGAGGCAAAAAGCCCCTGGTCGGCCAGAGGAGGAGCCCGTGGAAGTGCAGCAGCACACAGCACGCACTCAGAGGGAAAGAGGAGCAGGCCAGGTCCCGGGACCCCCAGGCCCTTCCCTCACTGGCAGACAAGAGAAAAACCTAGCAGGGGAACAGCGCAAACCTGGGGAAACACAGCCACGCTTCCAGACCAAGTCTGTCTCTCTGTTTGTGAACGCATTTTGATTGCAATATAAATAGGACCCAGAGGACTCTCTGTGTCCGTTTTCATGTTTGTGTTTTTATTGTCATTTATTCTCTCTTTTCTCCTTTTGTTTGGGTTATATATATGAGATGTCTGTATAGGTGAAATGAAGGCTAGTTTAGGTAGTGTCTTGCATGGCTGTGTTGGGGTAACCTTTACCAAAAATGTGTAGAGGTGATTTAACTGCAAGCTTTCTATCAGTGTATTAATTGACTCTAACCATACAGCTTCCTGAATAGCCAGTTGTAATTGTTTTCTCTCTCATCTTTTTCCCACCCACACATGTAACCTCTCAGACCCCTTCCCTACCAGCACTCCATTTTAGATATAAAAATAATGCCAAATCATATCTTTTATTTGCTGTTATCTCTTCTTTCTTGCTCTTTTCTCTCTTTCTTTCTTTCCTTCTTTGTGAACTAGTCTCTCCATTTTCTTCTTCCTTTTACCTCCTCGCCCCCTCTATATTCCTCTCTCCCCCTCTATATCCCAGCCTACTTATTATCAGTAGTACATCACAGTCTTTCAGGGTTACTCAAACTAAAGAATGAAATTGATCAAAAAGCTTTAAATTACATAACTGATCCATGTAGTTGATTCTATCCTTACTGTCTAAGGACAGTAAGACTCAAAACAAACAAAAAAAGCAAAACAACACAAACCTCAACAAATTGCTGCTAAGTGGTGGGGAAAAAGAACCTTTACACATAATTGGTGAGAATGTAAATTGATACAACCACTATGGAAATCAGTATGGAGATTAAAACACTAAAAATAGAAATTCCATTTGACCCATCTTTTCTGGGTATCTTCCCAAAAGTATTAAGTACATCAGACCATGCTTATAGCAGCACAACTCATAAGAGCTAAATAATCAAAGTGGCCCATGGTGAATGGATAAAGGAAATGTGGTTTTCCATAAAGAAAGATAAACTTGAGCCATTTGTAGGAAAACCGCTGGATTTTGAGTGCATAATGATAATTGAAATAAATCATGCACAGAGGGCTAAATAACACATGGTTTCTTCCATATGAGAAACACAAAATGTAATTTTAAGACCAAAATAGACTAGAGATGGTAAGACAAAGAAAGAAAGACTCTGTGGAGATGGTAAAGCATTTGGGTAAGGAGAAAAGGGGACAGCTGGGGAGGGAAATGGGAGTAAAACTCACCAAATGCAATCTGTATCTATATGCATTCCACAAGATGAATATAATTTTTATGCAACACAAATATATACTAATAAATAATTAAAAAGAAGTCTTGGAAATGAAAAGCTCTGTGAATCAGATAAAAATTTAGTTGAAATCCACATCATTAGACTACATCAAGTAGAAGAAAGAATGTTGGAACTTGAGGATGGGCCATTTAAAATATTGCATTCAAACAGAAATTTAATAAAAATAAAGAATCAAGAAAGCATACAAGTTCTTGGACATAATTAAAAGATCAGACATATAGGCCACTGGCATATTCAAAGGGGAATGCATACAGGTGGAGGGCAGAGAAAAACCGTAGTCAGTGAAATATTAGCAGGAAATATCTGTAAAGAATGCACTTCCGAGTACAGGAGATTTACTTGTTCCCACTAGCCGTGGCTGGAGATGATCCTTACTACATATATTATAATCAAACTCTCAAAAATACAAGGCAGAGAAAGAGTTTTAATATCTGCAAGAGGAAATTGCTAAATGACTTTAAGAACAAGCCCATTAACACTAGAATAGATTTCTCAGCAGGACCCAGGCATTCAGAATGCCATGGAGTGATGTTTCTATACCTGAAAGAAAACAGCTGCCTACTAACACTACAGCACAGCACAAGGTTTTCCTCCAGAGTAGAAGGAGAAGTAGACTAAGAGAATTTATGACCAACTGATTTGCCTTAGAAAAGATACTTCAGCAGTCTTACACCTAGAAATGGAACTAGCAAGATAGCATGTGACATTATAAATTCCTTAGAAAGGTAGATACAAATATGAGAAAGAAAAAATAATCAGACATCATCAGTGTTGTAAATCATTGAACCACAAAATAAGAGAGAGAAAACCAAATAAAAAATGTTCAAAGACAAAAATTAACAAAATTATAGCGTCATGTCCATTCCTTTCATTAATGACTCTGAATGTAAATGGCCTTAATTCTTCAATTAAAAGGTATAGACTGGATGAGAGAATTAAAAACTAAGACCCAGAATTGGTGCCATTTTTGAGATACAGATGGGAGCACGTGAAGCCAGCCCCTTCCTGTGAGTCAGTGCCATGCATGGGCTGCAGAGAGGAGAACCAGATGTCAGCCCCTTCCTGTTAGTTGATACCATCCACAGGCTACATGGACGAGAACAAGAAGCTGGCCACTTCCTGTGAGTTGGTGTCTTGTGCAGGCCATGGGGAGGACAACCAGACACCAGCCCTTCCTGGTGCACAGGCTGGGAGATAGGAAGAGCCAAGGTTCCTGACTCCTGCATGAGCGACTGGCTGACCTGGAGAAACACAGGATGAGATGGTAGCTATTGAAGTAAAATATAACAAGCATGTAGAGTTTAGTGTTTCTTTGACTTTGCAGGCCTAAAGCCAGTAAGGTGATCATCTATTTAAAGAATAACAACAGGCAATATAGCATCTATGGGAAATCTCCTCCTGAAGGTGATAGTCATTGCTAATTCTCTATTATTTTGTTTTAAAGTCCTGTATTGTTTTCATTGTTTTGTCTTGTTCGATTTTGTTATATCTGATGGCATGGGAAGGTATTTCAAAGATAACAAGATATATCATGGTAGCCACTTTGGATTTACTGTTATCTTGTTTTGAAGCCCTGTATTGCATTCATTGTTTTGTTTTTATTGATCCTATTTTATTCTGTTTTGTTTGATTTTCTTATGTCTGAAGGTATGGGTAGCTATTTTGAAGGAAACAGGAGACATTATGGTAGCCATTGTTGACTTCCTATTATCTTGTTTTGATGCCTGTATCACTTACAGTGTTTTGTTTTATTGGCTTTATTCTGTTTTATCTTGTTTGGTTTTATTCTCTTTAAAATTAAAAATTTTAAAAAATCTTAAAAAAAATAAAAACCAAGACCCAACAATATACCTACAAGAAATGCTGCATCAATAAAGATACACATGGATTGAAAGTAAAAGGATGTAAAATGACATTCCAACCAAATTAAATCTTAAAATAAGCAGAAATAGCGATACATATCTCTGACAAAATCAACTTTCAGACAAAAACAGTAAGAAGAGATGAAAAATTCACTATATGATGATCAAGGGATGAATTCATCATGAAGCTATAATGATTATAAATGTATATATACATAATGGTAGAGTGCCAAAGTTTATAAAGCAAACACTGTGGAACCTAAAGGAAGAGAAATACTTAATACATTAATATCTAGGAATTCCAATACCCTATTGGCACCAGTGGGTAGATTGTCTGGACAAAGATCAGCAGAGAAAGTTCAGAATTAAACTACAGACGTCTCCAGAACATTTACCACCAAATGCAGGACACACTCATTCCATCAGAGCATGGAGCTTTTCAATCACTCACTGTATACTGAGTCATGAAACACATCTTAAAAAAAGAATTACACTGATATCCTGTATATTTTTTGATCAAATAGAATGAAACTAGAAATCAATGGCAAGAAAACTTTAGAAGTTATATGAATAGATGGAGAATAAGCAACAATTTTTTTTTCTTTTTGAGACACTATGCAGTTCAGGCAGGACTTGAACTCATTTTGTAGCCCAGGCTGGCCGCAATCTCACAGCGATCCTCCTGCCTCTCCAGTGCTTGAATTACAGGAATGAGCCTCACACCTGACAACAAACTTCTGAACAAACCATGAGTCTTTGAAGAAGTCAGAGAGGAAATTTTACCATTCCTTGAATCAATCTAAAACTGAAACAACATACCAAAATCTGTGGGATGGCAGCAAAAATGGTAATTGTTAAGCAATGAGTGCTTAAAGAAAAAAGTAGAATGATTTAAAATAACCTGTTGATACGTTATAGAAAAGCATGCACAAACCATTTTTAGCTATTAGCTTTACCTCATTGAATTCTATTCTCAATTCAGCTGGCAAAGTGATAAGACTGTATCAGTCCTATAATCAACACTACATGGGTTCCAATTTTAATAATAGAAAAACCAAAATCCTTATAAAAGTGTGAGGCACTGCTTGAAGTTGCCCTTCTTTACCTCTCTGACATGATAGCCTAAAGCTTTCAAGTTCCTTCACTAACTTCAGCCTCTGTGTATTTCTTCAGTATAGACGTGCTTAGATTGTAAGAGACTATGAGATTATTAGGATTATGTTATCTTACATGGCAAACAGCAATTTCCAGCTGTAAATTTTGAGATGGATAAATTATTCTGGTTTATCAGGTGGGCTCAGTGTAATTATGGGATTCATTATTGAAGGAAAACGGAAGGTTCAGATTGGGAGAATATGTGACAATAGGTAGAATTAGTATTGCTACCCCATGACCCAAAGAGCAGAGGCAACTGCTAGAAGCTGGTCAAATTAACAGGTTTCCTCCTAGCATCTCCCAAAACAAAACAGTTTTGTCTATAACTTGATATTAGACCAGAAAGAAGCATTATTTAGTCTGAGTTCCAAATTGTAAAATAAAAATATTTATGCTACTTTTGCAAGTGTTTTATTTCTTTTTGATTTTCACAGGGACTCACAGCTCAGTATCTTGAGACTTAGAGGAGACTTTGAACTTGTGCTTTTCAGCAATGCTGAAACTGTTAAGACTAACGCGTAGAGGTGAACTAACTGCACAAAATGGATATGGGCCTTTTGGGAGGTCAGGTATCAGATCAGGAATGTTATGATTTAGTTCTAAAATATCCCCCCAAAGTCTGAAGTGTTCAGAGGAGAGACCTAGTTGGAAGAGCTGTGTCATTGGGGATAGAACCATGAAGGGCATAACCTTGTCCCCAGCTCATCCCCTCTCTCTTGGCTTCCTGATTACCATGAGTTGCATCAGGCCCTTACAGCTGCCTTACAGCAGACTTCTGCCTTACAGCTGGATAACCATAGACTGAATCCACTGGAATTACAAGCCAAAAACAAATCTCTCTCTTTTACACCGTGGGTGTTTGGTACTTGGTGTCAGAGATGGCAAAGTTAGTAACACAGAAGATATGTAAGGTTCCACATGCAATGAATTGCCTTTGATCCATACTGCACACTTTTGCTGTAGGCCCTCTGAAATCAACAGTGATGACTCAAGGCAATGGAGAGTGCTGCAGAAGAGGCCCTTTGCTCATCTCTCACGTGACATTGTTTCTGTAAGAAACAATGAATGTATAGTGACTGTTCTACAAGTTCTCTGGCTTCATTTTCTTTCCTCTCTTGCAGTTAGTTTTCACCAATAGACTGAAAGTTACAGTAACATCATTTCTGGATGGAGAAATTTAGAAGTCTAAAGGGCCAGGGATTTAGCTCAGTGGCTTAAGCATTTAGCTCAGTGGTTTAAGCACTTGCCTGGTAAGCACAAGGTCATGAGTTCCATCCCTGGTACCAAAACCAAAACAAACAAATGAAAAATTTAAGGGTCTATAAACTTTTTCCGTATTTCTTTTCCCTGCTTCTATGATCATGAGCACACTGTTTCAGGGGGTAGAGCTAAAGAAGGAGCAGGTTTGTGTGAATCATAGCAAATCTTACCGTAAGGAAAACTAAGATTCCAGGACTTTCTTGTTCCAGCACACACTCTTAATGAAAAAGGCCAATTCTGGAGGTGGCTGGATTGAAAAGTGTTTAGCTTCTGTAACCTGGAAATGAACATTGTCCTTTACAAACCTCTTTTACTCCTTATGCATCTATTTCTCAGTACCAAAATACACTGACAACAAACTTACCAGCTCAGTGTGCTAACAATTTTTAAAAGTGGTGGTAGATATCATGAAAAGATTGTTCATTTACAGCATGAGAACTAGAACAAGATGTCAGAGCATCACCTTTTACAATCTCAACTGGGGACACAAGTGTTGCATGACCCACATTTCTTGGCAATCTGCACGTTTGGAAATGACTATGAAAGTCCTGCCCATATTGATTTGGGATCTACAAGTAGGTTTCAGTAAGTAGGCAAATTTGCAAATATGAAATCTGTGAATAACAAACGCTAATGTACACACACATGGAGGCACACATGCAAATTCCAAGAAGTTTGCTTTGGTGTGTATGGAAATAGAAAAGTCTGAAATCTCTAGAGCAGGCTGGTGAGTTTGAAACTTCATCTAGAGCAGAAGTGGCTCTTGAGACAAACCTGAGACCAGAATTACTTGTGCCTTCATGATACTGCATCTTCTTTCTTAATTTCTTTGATCAGATTGCAAGGGGCCCAACCAAATCACCATAGATTGTCTCCTTCATTTAAAGCCAAGAGACAATAGATACACTAACCACATCTACAAATCACTTTCAGAGCAATACCTCAGTTAGCATCTGATGGAATACCTGGAACTAGACTGAGCCAAGCTGACACATAAAGCTAACCATCACAGTGAGTATATTTTGGAAAACCACAGAGGATTTAAAGCTGAAATGACAATATTGAGGGTTTGGTGGTATTTTACTGTTTTGTTCTAAAGCTAACTTTTTTTTAAGGATATTGTAATGGTTGACATATTGTGTGAACTTGAGAAATCCAGAAGCATAACCAAGTAACTCAGCAGTTCTATATTCTGGGCTATAGAGGACTAATCCTTACCCCTCTAGGATGTAGTTCATTGCTTCAACTTGAGAAGTTTAGAAGTTTAAATAAGTGACTCAGCAGACCAGGGTCCTCACTTTGTAAACGTCGTGCACCTGTGCAAGAGGAGGGCGGGGAGGGGTTATGAGTGCCACCCCTGCCCTGGGTGGGAGGGGGATAGCCTGTATACAACATAAGGTAGGAAAAAAGATGCTTGTTCACCCTGCTTTTGCTCTTGCTGCTTTTACTGCTCCCCTGCCTTGAACAGTTGCCCCCTCCCCTCATGCTGTGCCATCTTGTTTTGGAGCTAGCTGACTATGAACTGAAACCTTTCCTTCCTTAATTTTGGGTGTTGGGTATTCTGTCTGAGCAATAAGAGAACAGTAAGTAAGACAGATATCATGCAATATTTAAGGATGAAAATTAAGACGTCTAATGAACTAGACAAAATATCAAGTCTGAATATCTCAATGGTTATGAAAGAGAAAAAGTAAAATTTTAAATAGAAGCCTGCCAGAATGCCAGCCAAAACCAAGCAGACGCGTCCAGACAAGCCAGATAACAGGACATTCCTTTCTTTGTGTCAGCTTGTCTAACAGGTGGCCTCACAGTGTAACTTCTTTTACGTAAACTCCTGTCTTTGCAGCCTTTGTAACTGATGACCTTGCAGTGTGACTTCGAATACAAGTGGACACTTCTTTATCTGCATAACCGATGCTTTATGTAACTGATGGCTTGTTAAACATCTCAGTGTAACTTGAGATGCTTAAAACCTCCTTAGCAATCCGTGAGGCCACTGGACCCTCCAATCATATGCGCTGGATCTGCTTTTGTACCGCCCTGCTCACTTTCCCTTTTTTTTTTTTTTTAAATTTAAAAGAGAATAAAACAAAAGGGGGCAGTACAGAGCAGATCAGAACAGGACAACATAGGCAACACAGTACTTTACATTAAGGCAACTGGACATCAACAGTATCTAACATCATATCTGTTACTCTGCTATAGTTGAGCATAGTTTCAATTACAATAATATCAAACATAACACAATAGTATAAAGCCATGCATATAGTGAAAGAATTCCAGGGCTTTCTGAACCAAATAACAGAAAATGATCAATGGGTATTATAATATCTCATTTTTGATAAAAAAGAAAAAAATTTGTTTGAACTATCACACAT
>PVJX010033558.1:0-19587 GCA_004027295.1 Dolichotis patagonum | reverse complement strand
CAATGTTCTCAGGGTTGGGGGCTGGGAGTGTTTTCTTATTTCTCCCTTTCATCATGTTTTTGGTTCCTTCCATACAAGTGTACAGTGTAATTCCCAGACCCTTTTCTTGTTGGTTAAGGCTCCTCTAGAGGGCGCAGGCTAGGAGCTTTAGCCCTCTTCAATAGGTTATCAGAGATTAGAGTTCACCCACGGGCAGTGTACGCTAGCTCCTCCCTTCTGGGCCAGTCAACCTTTGCAGGCCTTCACTGCATCAGTGTGCACTGATCTCCGGAAAGTAACTGGGTCCCCGCCAGGGGCGTGGCCTAGTCCAAGCAGATTCCACCAATCCGATCGGCGAGGGTAGTAACCAGCTGAAGCCACTTCCTTATGGAGTTAGGGCTGTCCTGCCCAAATCCAACATGTCATCCAGTCGGTTTCCCCTTTCCCGTGGGAGGGTCTTATTCCCGTCACTCACCGACCTCCGACTTCAGCGTGGCTGTAGTGGGAATTCATGGTGCCCCTGGGTGGGTCGTGTGCAGAGCCGGTCCCTGTGAGCTGCACGCAGGGCTGTTCAGTTCCGCGCTCTGGCGGCTCAAGCCAGTCCCTTCGGCTCGGATCGCTTGTTCAGGTCGGGCGGGTTCAGGCATCTCTAGGCGGGTGCCGTGCTCGCTGATCTTATCTTCACTAATAGTAGCCCCAGGACCTCATATTTGAGCGGGTTTTTGCACTTTAGTTTCTTCGTGGGTTGTGAGAGTCCATCTCTCTCTGTTTGGGTCTCTGCAGGGTGTTTTATTCTGGCATTTGAACTGTCTCTCTCAGAGAGGGGTCTCTCTCCTGCTACCTACCAGTCAGCCATCTTGTCTCCTCCTCGAAATCAAACTCTTTCAGTTTATTTAATAAAAGAGAAAGTCAAACATAGATAAAATTAACTGGTCCAATAGCTTGGTCAAATTTTATTTTTATTAATAGCAGAAAAATATATTTTAGATGAAATGATACTTTAAATGTTTCATGATATAAAATAAAATATGTTTTAGGTAGACTTCTTATCTACACTGAATGTAATTCCAATGTGTCTTGAAATTCTAACTGAGATGGAAAATACTCCTGTTATGTTGAAGAGAATCAGCATTACTCACTTCTCCTGCTTTGGCTGTACCAGGCTGTTTTTCTTTCTTGCTAATGACAAGTTCTAGGGATGAACATTGAGAATGATAGAAAATATTTGTTTGTGTTTAAGTACATAAAAAGTTATTTTTAGCATTCAGAATTTCTTATTGATGTTCTCTTTTATGAAATTCCCCCTCAGATGATTCATTGTTTGAAAATAAAAAAACTGATAAACAAAGTGATCAGAACAAAGGGCTCACAGAATGTTGTAAATAGCTGATACTCATAAAGAAATCATTTTTATTCATTCAAAGTGAGAAATAAATGCAAGGAAACATTGCATTTTGTCCTAGTTACTTTTTTCATTGTTGAGACAACACCCAGGGTTAAAGTAGGACAGGTTAATTTAGCTCACAGTTTGTAGAGGTTTCACTTCATAACTGGCCGGCTCCAATGCAGGGTGGCATGGCAGAAGGGCATCATAGAGGAGAAACAGTTCATGGCAGGTAGAAGACATCAAAAGCAAGCAAGTGATCAATGATAGAAGCAATTTCATTTTGCTCCTTTTTTATATTCTACCTAAGCCATATAGTGAGTGCCAAACCAATCAGATTGATTTAGTAGTCACACATCCTTAATGCCAGCATCACACACTGTAGCTCCAGCCGCCTCTGAAAAATCCCCATCCTATGACCACATGAGGGTTTGGGGGGACATGTAGACACAAGCCATAACATACTTTGAGATGGAGAAGTGAGAGAGGAGGCCCATTTTTGCAATGGGTCTGTAGGTGGTATGACTGATTACTTACTAAGGGGACTCAGAACTGGGGACTCAGGGGTAGGGATTCAGAGAGTGGAGGGACAATGGAATTAAAGTGACAATGATGAACAGAGGACATCAACAATAGGGTTAAAAATTTGGGTGAGAAAAAAGCCAGCCATCTCCTGTAGATGGCTAAAACAAGACATAACAAAAAGACAAATATAATAATTTAACAACTATACTGAGATGTAACATTGGCAACAGTTCAAAAAGTTTGACAACTCTATTGACAAGACTATGTGAAACTAATTCCTCTGATACTGTTGGTGGGAATGCAAAATGGTACACAGCTCCCATGGAGGATCAGACAAAGTGCATGTGTGTTGCCTGTTCAATGCCCAGACCACAGCATTGGACGGCAGTTTGTTTCCTGTACAAATGTGCCAGAGTGCTTAACAAAGGAGGAAATCCTGTACTATCATGGCAAAGAAGGGACTTTGTATAACTCATGTGCTGTGTGCCAAGGTTTCTGTATTTGCACAGAAGCCCCATGGTTGCTTCCTGAGGTCTTGGGGGTCAGTGCTCAACATTCTTCTTCCATCACCTTCCCAGTATCAAGGCTTTTATTCTGTGCTGATAGGAGTGCAGAGTTACCTGCAAGTTTAGTCTGCAAGTTCAGGGGCCCCCTGAAGATTGTAGAAATGGAAAGTCTGTCTCTTACAGTCTACTTGGTCATGTTTAGAAGGAAGAAAGTCCTGGAGTCTCAGAAATGTAATAAAATCTTTATATCTATTCTTCCTTTTCTTCTTTGAACTATTAAGATTTCATTGGCAAATTTAGAAGTTTCCAGTGTCTTTGAAATTCTGCACGATTACTGTTAACAATTTAGGTATAAAACCTTGTTACAGAAATAATTTTAGAAATATTTTTCTATTATAAACAAGCAAAAAACTTTTAAATTCTGTGAATAAAGTTTAAACAATTCTAATACTCAGAATAATAAAAAAAAACACTTTGGTGATTTCTTCCTATCCCTTGTTGTGTACAGATATCTATATTGGCCAACTGGAGCCACATATGTGGCACTGGTAACCTGCGTGTGAAATTGAAGCTCACAGCTTCAGAGGGTTCAGTCCATGGTTGGCTGACTTCCAGGTACAATCACCATAGAGGGTAGGCATGGTGGAACAAAAGTGTTCATTTTACTTTCATCAGGAGACACAGTACAGGAGAAGAACGCAAGATGAACTCTCCAAAGGGAAGACCCCAGTGAATCACATCTTCCAACTGGACTCTACCTTCTCACAGCACATTTAGCCATGAACCCCCAAGAGCCAATCACTTTTTCAGAAGTCTCCTACTCCAGTCAAGTCAGCAATTCATTTCAACTGTCACAATATCTATGTAACTATATTTGACAATATTGGATACAATATATATTGCCAGTTTAATATCTTGTCTTTGTCACTAAATCTTTGATTTATGCATTTTTGTTTTTAATGGTAGAAGTGTCAATCAAAGTTATTAAATAATAAGAAAAACGCTGTGCTCAATCTTGGGTATTCAGATGTGTGTGTGTTGGGGGATTTGTATATGCATAATTATATCTTCCAGCTTGTTATCAAAAGTAAAAAGGTCATGGATATTATTTGTTATCTCAGACTTTCTAATCTAGTGGGAGAAATAAAATGTGTACATAATTACCTTCAAAATGGTAGCACTGAATTATAAGGCCTGAATTCCTCAGAGATAACTTGGAGATGGCTGAATCTGCATATGCATGTTCTGGGCATTTTCATCTGCTAGTTGCTGACACTGAAAAATCAATAATCTGGAAGCTGCTTCTTACCTGGCAAGGAACAATTTTCACTTTTTAAAAGCAGATATCATTGGAAGGTTTGGTAAACTTACGACAAAGGGATGTTGGAATCAACTGAATGTGTCTCATTTTCATTGTAACCAACTCTGAAAGGTCATGCTGCCAGCTCTCTGTGTTGTCAGAGGCAATTAGAGTCCTGGGTAGTTAGGCCACCTGTCTCTGGAATGTTTGGAGGTTGAGCAGCAAATGAGATGTTCAAAGAGAAAAGAGCTTTGCTTCTATGTCCTTGGTATATCATGGAAAAACACTAATTTAGAATAATTAGAGCTAAATAATGGAGAAGTCTGCAATGGGACTTTAGCCATGCGTGTGACTCAATAGGAGACTGCCCTTGTTAATGAGAGACAGAACCCAGTTTCCAGTAATTCAGACACTCAACTGTGAATTCCATATGAAGTTAGATTTTCAGACAGGAGAAGACTCAGAGACTGGCAGTGAAGATATTTAACAGAAAACTATGTGGGACTTTTGGGGGTCCTTCTAAAGGAAAAGAATTACAGTTGTACAGCTACTACCTGTTTCTGAAAGAAGAATAATCATGCTATGGCTGGGGCTAGGTGGTCCAGATCTAGGTGAGGATTTTCCAGAGAATTCCCCATTGCAGCACAGCTCCCAGTGCTCTGGCCAGCACACCAGGGTCTTCTGACAGATGTCAACAAGTGAGCAGTGCTAGGGGTTTTCCTTGTATGCTTCCAGGAGGAGAGCAGCATGAAAGAGGGGCCAGGTTTCCTCTAGGGAAGAGCTTCAGAGAATTTATACTGCCTGTATGGGACCTTTCTGTAGTATCTTAAGCCTAGGTGGAAAATGCTATTTTGTATCATACGGCCAAGGAAATTTTCTTAGCAACATATGAATTGGAAACATGGCCTGTTATAAAGCAATAATGGTTAAAAGCAAGAGTAGTTTTCCTGTCTTGTCAGGGGCATAGTGGTGTGTCCCCTTCAAATAGTTGTGAATTGTCATCAGCAGGTAGCAATCTGTCTCTATGACTTCCATCATCTATTCACAAAAAGCATTTGCCTGTGTGATGTGATGTGTGGGATATTTTCCTTCCCCTTTGCCTTTCTCTCTCCTCTCCTCCTCTCTTTTCATTCTCTTCTCCTTTCCTTTTGTTTTCTTCCTGCCTTTCTTTTCTCTTTCTTTCTTTCTTTCTTTCTTTCTTTCTTTCTTTCTTTCTTTCTTTCTTTCTTTCTTTCTTTCTTCCTTCCTTCCTTCCTTCCTTCCTTCCTTCCTTCCTTCCTTTCTTTCTTTCTTTCTTCTTTCTTTCTTTTTATTTTTTTGGGACAAGGTTTTACTGAGTAGTTCAGACCAGCCTTAATTTACTCTATTGCCTAGGTGCTTGAGCTTTGGAACTTCCTAGTCCCGTCTTCCAAGTGCTGGGATTACAGGTCTGTGCCACCACGCCCAGTTCGGAATGTTTTTCTTTGTGCAAAGCTAATGAGATTTATTCAGAGAGAAGGCCTGACCCCTTTGATCTATGTGTCACTGAACTGCCCGATTGAGCTATCCAAAGTGGGAATCTATGTCAACTTCCTGCTTAAAGTCCCTGAGGAGTCCCTTCAACTTCAGGGTGACATATACACTCTTCTGTCTGGTTACAAACTGTCCCCTTTTGCTTCATCTCTGATAACCTTTCTCTTAGCCCTCTAGGTTCCATCGTGCGTAAATATTTTCTTAAAACTAGCATTTATGGAGTACGTTCCATACCACCTGTAAAACCCTGTCCTCAGGGCTTTGCATAGGCTATTTCATTTAGTCTGGATGACACCTCTAGGAGTGGACACAGCGATTAAGTAACTTACCTCAGGTCACATAGCTGGTAGTGGTAAACTTATCAACCAGGATTTGAGTCCACAAAGTTTGACTACAGAGCCCTCCCCTAACTACCAGGCTCTACCGCCTTATCCCTCAGAGTACCAAGTTCTCTCTCGCCTCACTATTTTTGTAGTTGTTTCCTCTTGCTTTTCATATCTCCTTTCCCTTGGTTACAATCAATGTCAACATTTCTTCTTTCTGGGAACCTCACTGAACTCTCCAGTGACTCCCATAGCACATATAGTTAATTCTTTCATTGCAATTGTTACTAGCATGGGTATAATTATTTCCTAGTCTCTCTCCTTACTAGGCTAATGCCTCTTTTAGTTAAGGATTGTATCACTTACCTCTATATCTCTGTTCTGTGTTCCTAGGATTTAGCAAGTACAAGGCAAGACAATAAGATATTCCTCGAACCGGGGATGGATGCACGATGTATACTTTTTTTTTTACCTGACAGGCTGATTAGGGCTGGAATGGCAGCATCGGTTCCCTTCCCTCCATCCTGAAGGGGCTGCTTCTGTTCATGGAGTCCTAGATGGGTGATCACCACAATGTCCACTTGCACTTAAGCCAGGTGGAAGCAAGAAAAGCACCAGGAGAGCATGCGTCCTCTCTCTCCTAGGACCCAGCTTGGTATTTGCACTACTCACTCCTACTCACACACTCATGGTCAGAGTTGAGGAACAGGGTTATATCTGGCTGCACAGGAATCCGGGAAATATATTCTGGGAGGCCATGGGCTCATATAAAAACTATTACTATAAGTCTTAGTCCTTTTGCACTGTTATTAAAAAATACCTGAGACTGGGTAATTAATGAACAATAGAAACCTGTTTCAGTTCTGGAGGTTAGGAAGTCCAAGATTGAAGAACTGGCAAATTGGATGTTTGTCAAAGGCTTATGTACTTCATGGATGACACTGTCTAGGTGTCCTCACATGGCAGTAGGGACAGAAGGGAAAACGGGCCTAAACCAGTTCTCTCCTGCCCTATTATAAAGATTCATCCATTCATAAGGAGCTTAGTTGCAGAAGAGTCTATCTCTGATATGTATTTATGCTGTGTTAAGTAAAATTAGGTATGCTGGATGTTTATTTTTCTAAATAGTAATTTATTTTATAGAAGCTAAAACTTTAAGAATTGTGTGGCTAGAGTTATATGTCATACATGTGTTGTTAAGTGAATCAGTTCAGTGGAATAACAGGGGAGTGGCTTGTCAAACAAGGGTTCCTGAATGAGGAGGTGACTGGTCAGATTTTTGAAAATTTTTAAAGTTTTATTAGTACATGTTTACAATACTTAATGATTACTTTATTGTGGAAAGTCGGTACACATATGTAACACATCTTCATCCCTCCTACTTCTCCTTCTCTTCCGCTTTCTCCTCCCTTCCTCCAATTTTATTTTTGAAACAAGTGTAGGGATGAGTGGCAAAGGTAAACACAGGCACATTAGGAGCATTAACTTCTTGAACTAAAGGAGAAAGAAAAGGGCAGCATTTCACAGTGAGTTCTTCTACCTCGGGGAAATTCCTGTGGCTTAGGAGAGCAAGGGAATGAGGAGAGGGCACAGTGTGAAGAGCTCAGTTGTCGTTATGTCTTGTCCCCCTCAGAGCACCATTCCCTCATAGGTGAGGCATTTCAGAGGTGGCTGGATCTAGGGTGTGCGAATATGGATTAAGGGGGTGATGACTAAATTAGTCCACCGATTGGTTAGCATAGTTCTGGATGTGAGTAATGGGAAGGCCTTCCCTGGGTGCAGATGGCCAACTAATAGCCTTGTAGCTTGAATGGATAAAAGGGAAATGGAGGCTGCTGCTGCTGCTTTTCTGGCCCTGCCTGCTCTTCCATGAACTGTTTGTCCTCTGTCATGCTGCCTTGTCTTGGAGCCAGCCACTATGGACTGAAACCTCTTCAAACTCTGAGCTGAGATAAACCTTTCCTCCTTTAACTTGTGGGTGTCACATATTTTGTCCCAGCAATGAGGAAGTAACTATATAGGTATTGAGATGGTTCTGCATGGGCCTATGGAAGAAGATAAATAGGCAGGACAACTCCAATTAGGATAACTTCTCTGAAGTTTACAGTACTCCTCATGTGCTGAGTTTAGAAGCTATTTGGATTCCATTAAGCCAAAGCCCTTTTCCTCCAGGGCATACATGTCCTGTGTCCAATCTATGCTTTTGAGAAAAGGAATTGTTTCATGGCAGCTTTTCTGATGCTTATGCCTTCTGTGATATATGGGAAATATTTTTAGGGTTTGTGGTTGTGGTGAAGTGTTGCTTTTAGTTTGAAGATTCTTCCACAAGAAGAACACACTTATATAAGTTTATTTTTAAGTAAAAGCGAAAAATAAAATTTGAATTTTTAGAAATAGACCAATAGTTTAAAAATAATGTTAAGATACGTTAATTTCTCCTCCCAAGTTCTTGTCTGTTGGATGACTATTTTTATAACTGATGAAAACAAGAAATGTACCAAAGCAGTCAGAGGAAAGATTTCATAATTATATTGATCATAAAATATAATTTACTTCTATTGAGAGGCTCCTTAATGAGCTTATTTACATCTAAAAAAAGTTCAGAAAATTTTATTAAATGTATTCATGTTTTTTAATTATCCTTGAAGAAATTTGATTAGGAATCTTTTTGTCTCAAAGCATCTAAAGGACATATAGTATGAGAAGACCCTATACTGGATTTGCGTTAAACTTCCTTGCGACCTCTAACTTGTCTTTCTAGAGAGTCTAAAAAAAAAGTGGGTGGTGGTCGGGGTGAGGTATTATCCATAAAACCTAGAGATGGAAACTAAGTAAAGCCCAATGAGGAAACTGTCTGGGTATAATAAACATTTATAAGCAAACATGTGCTCTTTATTTTCATGGCCAGTCTTGATTTCACAATATGTTTTTCACAATATGTTTTTCAGTAAAGGCTCATTATGATTTGTCCTTGGCTTTCCTTCTGGGGCACCCTCAGGGTTATGATGCCCCTACCCGTACTCCTGGCTCACTGTGGTTCTCATTCTGCTTTGGGGCTGTGAGAGACATGTCCTCGGGAGCATATTTCTGAGTTAGGGTACCCATTCAATTCATGCAGTTTCACCGACTTTGAGTACAGCAATTCTCTGTATTTGCCCATTTTCCACCATGACATAATACCACAGAGTAAGTGGATTATTGAAAGAAAAGAAAAAAAAATCTGTAATCCCAGGAGACAGGCTAGCGAATCTCAAATTCAAGGCCAGCCTGGGCATTGTGGTGAGACCCTATCTCAAATTCTTAAAAGAGGAAGTTTTTTTTTTTTTTTTTTTTTTTTTGCTTTACAGTTCTAGAGATGCAAAGTTGAGGGGCTACATCTGTTGATGCCTTACTGGCACAGCACCAAGATGGTACAGAACACCAGATGGCAAGAGATAGGAGGTGCAGGTATATTTTCCAGTCTTTCTCATCTAAGAAAGCCACCGAGTAGTTTATGGTGGTGCGTGCCTGCAATTTCCGCACTCAGGAGGCTGAGGCAGGAGGATTGCTGTGAGTTTGAGACCAGCCTGGGCTATAAAAGTGAATTCAAGGACAGCATGCACTACACAGAGAGACCCTGTCTCAAAATACATGCATAAATACATACATAAATACATAAATAACCCACCAGGAGTCCATCATGGGAGCTCCTCCCTGCTGACTTTATCCAATCCTAATCACTCCCAGTGGCACCATCTCTAACCACCATTGTGGGATTAAAGTCCCACCCTCTTATTACTTCACAGTAGGGATTAAATTTCAACACATGAAATCCTGGGGGAACACTCACCATATCCACTCACCATACCCAAACCACATCACTGTACCTCTTTAATCCTGGCAGAATATCCCTTCACATGCACAATTTATCCACTAGTAAAGCAAACAGATTACAAAGGAGTCTAATTTTTGTTTAAAAAACTCAAAATGTACAAAATAAAAATCCCACATATATATATAGATAGGAAGAGTCTTAAAACACTGGTGAAAATCCCCCCTCCTAGCCCCATGGTCTGGGATTGTAGAAGTTTCTTTCACTTTATTTTATTTTCTTTTCAAAATCTTTTATTTTTAAAAATAATAAAAAATTTTAAGATCTGCTTATTATTCCCTTATGGGAAATTCGTTTTTCCTATTTTTTTTCCCTCTGATCCAGAGGTCTACTATTCCTTAGCCCAACTGTTTGTTTACGTGTGCTGTTATGTTACCTGGAGTCTCTCCCCTCCTTCTTGCAGTGAAGCCATGTACTCTTCCTTTCTTGGGTGGGAGAGAATGGTGCTGGGGATCGAACCAGGGCCTTGAATATTGTACCCCTGTGCTATATCCCCAGCTTCTTCTTTTTTGATAAACGTTGCTTAAATAGCTTCCTTAGGTGATCTTCCTGGATTGTAATTCCACGTGTGCTGATTTTTCTGTTCCTTTCTGATATGTTAATTGGTATCAATTTGTCATTGTTTCATGTATCTAAAATGTGTTACTTGCACATCTGATCCCAATCACTGGGTACTGATAAATTTCCTGAGGTCCAGAACCATAGCTTCTCTTTCAGCGTCCCTCACTCTTCTTGATGTTGTAATGTCCAGCATTCAGATTCTGTATAAACTGACTGGAGAAGAATGGACCTATGCGATTTGAGAGAGATGAGGCCACTTCACATTCTGCTGAGGGTCGGGTTTGCTTTAGGGACCCACGCTAGTACTTCAAGCAGAATTCTAAAATGAATCCAACAAATAAGATGAGAGTCACGACAGGCACATCTTGGAAGGCTCATCTTCAACCCTCTCAAAGTGGATGATTTTAGACGTGTGTGGTTGTGCGTGTTCATTATGCACCGAGAGATTAATGAAACAGATTTGAGGCTAAACTGATATATTTTCATGTGGAAATGGGATGTGGATCTTTGCCTTGTCATGAATTTCTTTTTGTATATTCCTTCCTAAAGCCCTGAACCATGTGGTTTGCAATTAAATGCCAACTCCCTGGACATTGCTTCCCACAGTGCATCCTAATCACTTGTACATCACATGGCTCATACAGGGTTTTCTTAATAATTACTCAGAATTCACTCATTACCAATCCTTACTCCTGGTTACTAATCTCATCTGCCACTTCCATTGTTCTGTGACCTTTTTCACAGATCCCTCCAGCAGGTACTTTTTCCCCCTGCTTTGCTCCTGTCTCCAGTTCCAGGATTGCAGTGGCGAGCAGTAGAGTGGGCTGTACCAGCCTGCGGCCTGTATCTCAGACCTCACTTTCTCTGTAGATGCTGGGCATAGACAGTGGTGGAGTCCCTCTCTCTGCCTCTGATAGGTTGGAATAGGATTTTTCACTTTCTGGTGGTAACAAAGCAATATGTATTCAGTAAAAACTGTACCTTATGACTTAGATCTTCACTTGGGCTACTAGGATGTGGTATGCTACCATCTCTAGGAGCTACAGTCCTCCAGGAGAATCATGCAGAATCTCCATAGTGGGCTGTATTGCTAAGCTATCATGTTCTAAATTGGTCAGATGTATCCAATACATTTGTGACTACACCAATTTCAACTTAACGATGGGTTATTGGTATAATATCCAGATGCATCTGTGTAAGCCTTCACCTCTTATACTCCACTCCTTGGAGAATACTCTATTTCCTCAAATCCTCTTTCCATTCTGTCAGTAACGGAAATCTATTCTCCCCTGTTGTCTGAAAATGGCAAGGTGGGCGATAGTCATCCCCATGAGTACTTTTTTTTTCCTTTCCCTGAAAGAGCTTTTAAGTTTGGTGAAGACTTAAGAGGGTTAGGGTGTCTTTAGAAAACCATTCAACCACATATTTCAATTTAGATCGCATTGATTCCATGTTAGCATATAGGGAGAGAGTTATTAAAGCCTGTTGTTGAGTGTTTCCTGCCCTTACCTCTGTTGGTCACAGAGAACATTGTCACTGTCATGGGGAAGCAGGACAATAAGGTGGATCCCCAGCCACCAGGCTTCCCTAGTATCTTTCAGGAGTGAAAAAACAAAACTCACTGAAGTCACATTCATTGTAAGAGAGAAGTGGCCCTCCCCCACCCAGTCTCCACGAAACATTCACTTTTACAGACTCAACAAAGAATATAGGTGCAAAATTAATCATGACTTTAAATAACTCTCACAGGAGATCTCACCTATTACCTATTGACTGATTCTGAGTTTGATTTTTACTTTCTTACTGGCAAAAACACAATGTGAAAGATATTAAGAAAAAAGTAAACTATCAGGTCCTGTCACACCTATTGAAGATTCAGGGACTTGCAAGGAATAGCCAGGTTAGGTGACCTCACGGTGATGCTGTCGTTAGGAGTGTGGGGATCTTTCTGTGGCTGCGTCCCTCTTCCATGTCCGGGTGAAGCTGGTAACACACATTCACTACCTTCCCAAGCCCCAGGGTCTGTGTGAGCTGGGCCTCTCGCTTCTACTCCCCAAGAGGCTTTGAGGGAGACAGGCCCTGGGGCACAGGCTGGTGAAATTTGACTTGCAAGGCTCAGTCCATTTACCCTAAAGGAAAATCCTCTGGGCTGGAAGCTCTTCTGCCATTAGGAGGAATATGAATGCTTTTGATATTATAGCAAGACCCATGGGCTTAGATTTCATTTTTCTTAGCTGCAGAAGGCAATACATAAAAGGAATTCATTCACAATACTACCATCTGATGATGATCTCTTTTATCACTTAAATATGTTTTTCTGTATTTACATATAAAATGTGCTATATATCTCATACAAGTGTGGGAGCAACCATCTCGCTTGTTAGCTAGAAGCCCAGCATCTTCCTCTTGGATTCTGTTCTGTAAGATATCCCTCTACCTGTCAGCCTCCATTGGGCATGACTTTCCCAGAACCCAAACTATTTGTCAGCAGTAGTATTGTTCTCAGAGAAAACCCAGCTCAGCACTGGTGCTGTTGCCCTCGGCAAACACAGGACAGGATGCCGTAAAGAGGAGTTAAGCCAGAACACAGAATCTTCCAAGAATTGGGACATCTGAAGACAACCATACATTTACATTGAATACTTTGAAGACTTTGACACTGAGGCATTGGACATTTGGAGAACTTTTACCAAATCTTCTCACCTCAGATCCTTGGCCCTGTTTTCAGATACTTTATCTGACCTCCCCACTTGACCCCACCTGTTCAAGCCCTATAAGAGGCTCTGCTTTCCTTTGTTCCACACAGATGGCCTTTTCACCCTCTGTCTGCCTGCACCTCGCCACAATACATTTCATACCGTGTTGTCTTCACACAAGCCTTGTGGTCTCTGACTTGTGCCATTTCTTACAATGCCTACCTTATTTGTTGAAAAAGTCCAAAGGCTCACTTGATCTAGAGTGATTTAGTCCTACTTTTAACATCCAGGCAGGAGTAATATCAGAAATTGATAATGTATTCATTGCTGTACATATCATAATGTTACCTTGAAGACCACTTCTTTGCTACGACTTTAGTGATCCCTGAAGTACAGTACTGTATATAGAGGTGCCTTGCAGTTTCAATTCAGGGTCATGGATTCCCAAAATGTAACATGACTGACAAATCTTCAAGGACTTTGTGTTGAGCCTGGGCTGGATGTAGACCTCAGAATAATTTTATATGATCATCTTGTTGCTCTCTTGCTTGGGATCAAACTATGACTTTCTTTTTTTTTTTATCTTGAGGAGAATAAAACCAAATGAGACAAAACAAAATAGAATCAATCAAAACAAAAGAATGAACATAGTACATGACATAAAAACAAAATACAAGGAGATCAACAATGGCTACATAATGCCTCTTGTTATCTTCAAAAAAATTGCCCATATCATTGGGCATAATAAAATTGAACAAAACAGTACAGAACAAAACCAATAAAAACAAAACACTGGAGACATTATAGGACTTCAAAAGAAGATAATAGTCCAACCAGAATGGGTATTGTAGTGTGTCTTATTGCCTTCAAAGTAGTTGCCTATACCATCAGACTTAATGCTATCAAACATAACAGAATAGAATAAAATCAGTCAAAACAAGACAGTGAAAGCAATACAGGGCTTCCAATCAAGTTAATAGGAAATGGTTACCATATACCAAATAAAAAATGGTTACCATAATATATCTTGATATCTTTGGAATAGCTGTCCATGCCATCAAATGTAATAAAAGTAGACAAACTGAAACAGAATAAAACCAAACTAGACAGAACAATGAAAACAGTATGGATTTCAAATCATGATACTAGATTAACAATGGCCACTGCCATCCTTTTTTAGACAATTCCTCCCCTTTCACTTTCACAGGATGTATTGTACATTTTGTATCCCACTAACTCCTTTAGTTTTTATATTAGGGAGGCAACTCACTATTCACCTAAGTGATTCTGAATCATTTTACCCCTAAGCATGATCTCAAGTTGTATCTATTTACCTATAAGAGCCTCAAGGTTTTCTTTTATAGCTGAGTAGTTTTCCATTGTATAAAAGTGTCATGGCTTTCTAACCAATCTGCAGCTGATGGGCAATCTCCCCCACTTTTTTCTGGTTCCCTGTCACACACAGTATTGTTTTCTCATCTTTGATTTTCCATCTATAACACCACTTTTGGGTTAAATATATTTCTTATACAAAACATATTGATGGACCCTATCTCCTGATCCACTCTGCCTGTGTTTCTTTTTATTGGTGAATTGAGGCCATCTATATTAGTGATTATGGCCAACCTTCTCTGCCTCATCTCTGCCATGCTATTTTTCTGCTATTGGTCGCCTACTTTTCCCCTTCATACCAATGTCTGCCCCATTCAGTGAGCCCCCTCTGCCACTGTTCCTGAAACCATGGTCTTTTTTCTTTCTCTCTAGAATGTCCTTCAGTATTTTTTGCAGGGTTGGTTTGGTGGTCATGAACTCCCCTAGTTCCTCTTTATTGTGGAAGCATCTTGTTTCTCCATTAATTTTGAAAGATAGTTTTACAGGATATATCAATCTGGGTTAGAAGTTATTTTCTTTCAGGACTTGGAATACTTTACTCCAAGCTCTTCTTGATTTGATGGTTTGTGTCAAGAAGTCTGTTGTGATTCTGATGAGTTTTCCTTTATAGGTGATCTGTTTCTGTTCTCTGATGGCTTTTAATATTCTGTTCTTGTGTTGAATTTCTAGGATCTTGATTATTATATATCTGGGTATAGATCTATTTTGGTTATAGTTGGCTGTAGTTCTGTGTGCCTCATTTATCTGAATATCATTTCCTTTTCCTATGCTTGTGAAGTTTTCTTTAGTTATTTCTGTAAATAGCCTTTGTATTTCATTTGTGTTTATCCCTGATTCTTCATTCACATTTTTTATTTTTAAGTTATACTTCCTCTTGTCATCTTTTAAAATTTTTTTTCATTAATTTGAAGGTAGTAAAATACAACAGAACAGGATGGAATAAAGCCAATTGAAACAGTGTAGTGAAATTGGTACAGAACATCACAGCAAGTTACCAGCATAACAGTAATGGGTACCATAGTATATCTTGTTATCTTCACAATAGTTGTTCTTTCAATCAGGTATAGCAAAATCAAAGGAAATACAGAACATTATAGAACTTATCAAAACAGAATATTGAATAGAGCAATACCATTAATCAGGACAAAGCAAAACAGTGATAAAAATATTTGCCTTCAAAGAGATGGTAGAAGAGATCCCCTTTATTTGCTACATTGCATATGGTCAACCTCCCAAGAGATGCTCAGATGTCTGGCTCCTACTTGCTAACAGGGGGTGGAGAGTGGAATGTTTGATTCTCAGCCCATGCGTCAGTAGACTCAGCTGCTTACCAGGGTGGTGAGCTGATTGCTCAGTTTCCCAGCACCCTAAGTTCCAACATGGTGTGCATCTCAGGAGATGCTGCTTGTTCTCGCCCTGTGGTGGCCATGGCTTGCCAGATCACAGCCACTTACCAGGGCGGCAGGCTGGTTGCTTGGTTTCCCAGAGCTCTAAGTTCCAACATGGCCCCTCTTGTCATCTCGTAGCCTTGGTATTGTTACTTCCTGGGTCCTTGCTATTTTTAAAAGATCCTTCCTTTCATGATCACTAGCTGTAAACCTGTCTTCAAGGTTTGATAGTCTATCTTTAGTCTCTTTCACGTGGTTTTACCAGCTTTCAATGGAGTTTTTAATTTCCTGGTAATTTCTTTGAATCTGTTTCATGCATTCTAAATCTTTTTTATATGTTTCATTGAGGGTTTCTCTCCTTTTTCTATGCTCCTTTATTCTTCTATCTGTGTCTTCTTTAGAGGTACTTAGCAATTCTTTTATTATGTTTCTCATTTCTTCTTTAACCTGAGATAGTATTTCTGTTCTAAGTTCTTTTATAGCGTCTTGAAGTTGTTTCTTTATTTCAGTTGCCGTTGCTTCAGAAACTGCAGGTGTGTGACTCCTGATCTCTTCTGTATTTACATTTCCTGGACCAGTACTGCTTTGGTTGGAAGCCAGAGACTGCCTTTTGCTTTTTCCTTTTGTCCTGTTCCTAGTTTCTTCTAGACAAGTGGGTAATGGGGTCCTGGCACTTCCTGTGTTGGCTACAATTTCTCTGAAGTGAGATTGTTTGCTTTTACTAGCCCATGCTGGCTAGGGATATCTGATGGTGACCATTGGGTGTGCTGGTGTAGGGCTGTTTTCTGCTTTTCCCAACCTGCTGGTGGCTACTGGAGTGCAAGCAGGGCCAGGCCAGGCTGCCTCCTCCCTCCGGGCTGGCTAACAGCAGGGAGCCCTCATCACATAAAGTATGTGCAGGGCAGGTGGGTTAAAGTTCGTAAAGTACACACAGGGTAGGTGGAGCTGGTTGGGGATAGCTTTAGGGAAACCTGGGTGATGGCTGTTGGACTGTGAACAGGGGCAGGTCTCAGTCCAAGCGATTTCCACCAGTCTGTTCCAAGCTAGGAGTGGTTGAATGAAGCCGGCTACAGTTCTGGCTCCAGGCTTATCCTGCCTGACTCCAAAATGGCACCTGCTCTGCTGAAAATGCAGCTCCCAGCGACCCTGAATCCAGTGCCAATAAAGAGCTGAAAATGCAAAGTTTAGTATAACAAAAGACAGTTTGTCTTAGAAAAAAAAGAAAAAAGAAAGAGGAGAGACAATCATCCTGAGGTGGTAGGGGCCTTCAGAGCTGAAAGCCCAGGGAGCTCTTATCCCTGGCTCCTTTTACTGGGGACTGGTGTCTTTTCCATCCTCCAGGATGTCCATCCGGTTGCTTAGACTGTCTTTGATCCTAACCTAGGCCTTCTGGACATTTGGTTTCTTCCTATCCCTTTGTAATGAATGAATAAATGATGGGGAAGGGCCTATTATGAAGGCAGTTGGCTTAATGATTGAGTGAAAGGATCACATGTAGTTTTGTTTCTGGTGCAATATTATACTGATATTAAAGTGAGAACATACATGCGTACCAGCATAGGTGTATGTGTGTGTGCTTGTATCTTACGTGTTAAATTAGAGTCCTTATGTGGCTGTCTCTTATTGTACTTGTGTCCTGACAGTGAGTAAGGGAGCTGACTTTTCTGGTCTTTAATTCTGTCTTCTTCAGTGTTCAACTTTTCCTGATAAATTCTTATGGTAATTGTGTTGCCCGGCACCTCTCTCAAGTCTAGCCTTTCTCTCCCTTACTTCTCCTTATAATCACCCTAACTGGAAAGTCTACCTGTGAAGGTAGAAACTGCTTTTAGTAAGTTTCCTTATTGATCGTAATAAAGCTCAGTGAGGCCTTTACCCTATCTTTTCCCTACCTACACTGCCACCTGTTCTTACGGTATGGATGGTCACCACTCTACATTTTTAATATTCAAGGGACCCCTTAAACAATAAAGTTCTGTAAAAGGCACACTTAACAATTAGCTCTCTGAAAATAAAAAGCACTGATCTATCCTGTTTGCCAGTTTCTGTGATGTAAACACTTGCTGTGACTATTTTTAAACTACTAAGGTAATGCTGCTAAATTTGGAGTTGGGAAGAGACCTGCACAGTGGGCCCACTCTGCTTTTGTGAGTCAAGCCAGTTCCAGACGCCATCACCTCAGTGACTAGGCCTGGCAGAGATCTGCTCTAGGAACATTAAAATTGACCTTCTGTGCTTGCCTATGGAACTGTCTGAAGCATTTTCTAAGTAATCAGAAAAATATACCACACTGTATACTTAAAAACTGGATCATACCGAACAATATATTCTCAAAATGTTACTAAAAGTCTCATATTCAGGTTTTTTTTCTCAAATTGTCTTAGATAACTAAACTGATTTATTTGTTTAAACATTAGGTTGAAAATTGTACTTTTTGCTCATCCTTTAAAAACACCTCCTTCAACCAACTCCATTATCTCTGTCCATCCATTTTCCTTTCGTGTTTTCTTTGATTCTTTTCTTCTTTCCCTCCTTCCTTCCTTCTTTCCTTTGTAACTGTTGGGAAAATTGTGACACTGAGAAGCCAAGTCCAGTGTGCAGGTAACCTTGGACTCCATTCTCGAACCTCCAAAAACTGGATTTTATGTATTATTTAAAGATGTGCAGTATTTCAATGGGGGAACCTCTTATTATTTACAAAGCATTTAAACCAGTGGTTGTAATTAATATCTGGTAGCATCAGTTTCATTTGAGGATCTCAGTTATAAATCATACACATTTGCTTTAATGTCACAATTGATAATTTTGTCTCAAAAGACAACCTAAGGATTCTTTTTTATTACAGTGAAACACTAAATTATACTATAATCAATCCCTCCCCTTTTTTGATGGCTGGTTTGAAAGATGATTGTTGTCATTAAGCTACTGTTCCTCTAAGGTGCAGTATGGGCCCTAGAATGGATATAGCCACTTCTGGAAATTTCTACCACTACCAAGGTTCCTTTGCTAGATATTTTGCCCATGACCTTGTCAATACTTGTAGTGACATAGTGATGAGATATAATTTAGTCAGCACAGGAGAAGTTTATAGGATCTGTGTTTTTGTTCAACACATTTTAATAAAGTGCCTACAATGTGCTCAGCAAGGTATTAAGTACTAAGATTTATGTGTGAAAAAAGAGACAAATTTCCTGCCTTTTTGGAGCATATGTTTTAGGAGGGACAGACGATGGATGAATGATGGATAAATGAGAGGGGTGCTGGCAAGGACAACTGCATGCTGGGCCACCAAGATGTTTTTACTTACGGAAATGAAATAGCCCTGGAGAAAGGTTCCAAAATGCTGATGTTCTGTCATATCCATTCCTCAGCTAATGGGCATTTGAGTTGTTTCTGAGATCTAGCTATTATAAATTGTGCTGCTATAAATATGCATGTACATGTATTGTTGTAGTATGATGTTTTTAATTCTTCTAGGAAAATACCCAGAGGGGGGATAGCATGTCCAAAGGGACCTCTAATCGTAGTGTTTAAAGAAATCTCCATGCTGATTTCCACAGTGGTTGCACCAGTCCACACTCCAGCCAACAGTCCACACTCCTTCTTCCTCATAGCATTTGTTATTGGTTGATTTCTTTTTTTTTAAATTTTTTATGTTATTTTAAAAGGGAGTAAAATTAAACACAACAAAACAGAACAGAATGGGACATAAGAAAGCATAAATTACCACCAGGAAGTCTCCCAGAAAGCAGCATCTCGGCCTGTCTCTTTGGGACCCGAAACTCTTGGACCCGTAGTGTGGCCTGGGCTGTTTGGATCGAAAGTCTGCTCAGACCTGCATCTCGGCGCGACTGTTTGGGACTGGTAGGCCCGCCCTTCATCTGCAGCGAACTGCCTGGAGATTGGCATCTGGGCCAGGTCTGTTTGGGCCCGTAGCCCCATCCTTCACCCCCGGGAAGTCTCCCAGAAAGCAGCATCTTGGCCTGTCTCTTTGGGACCCGAAACTCTTGGACCCGCAGAGTGGCCCGGGCTGTTTGGATTGGGAATATTGTGGAGACTGGCATCTTGGCCAGGTCTGTTTGGGACCGGGAACTTTTCAGAAACCAACATTCTGGCCTGACTCTTTGGGACCTGTAGGCCCTTCACTCGCAGG
>PVJX010033557.1:0-19593 GCA_004027295.1 Dolichotis patagonum | reverse complement strand
GAGAGATCATAGTCAAACTCACAGCAGAGTGGTTCCCGGAGCTGGTGGTGGGAAGCGAAGGGCTTCTATGAGGATGATGAGAAAGTTCTGAGAAGGCCCAGTGATGATGGTTTCACCACACTGGGATTGTACTAATGCCACTGGTTCACACCTAAAAATGGTTCAGATGGTTCATTTTATGTTTGTATATTTACCCCCCACAAAAAAAGAAACTTCACAAGAACCCCTTCCCCAAAAGGTACAGAAAGCTACTGAGCACAACAGGAAATCTCCTCTAAGGTTACCCTGAAGAGACCAACATGCACAGTGAACATTTCTGTTTCCAATTTTTGAAGAAAAGTATGAATAAGGCTGTATTGTCAAGGTCTCATCCTGCTTTTCTTCTTCAGCCTCATGAATTTGATCTCTCCTTCCAGTCCTTAGTTTTGTGTTTTCCTTCTCAGATATACGCGGTAATGTATCATTTTCAGGTTTAAATGTATGCCACCTTGCTCCCCGGGTGTCCCCTTGCAATAGCTTTTCTTCTCAGCAGTTAAAGCACTGTGCAGCGCTCTCCTGCAGGAACAGCACAGGTCAGGCACTCACTGGCTTCCCTCAAGCTGCTGCAGATTCTCACAACTCTCTCCCTGGCCCCAGCACCTCCTCTCTTTACCCAGGGAGCTCAAGACATTAGCACCTTATTTGTGTGCACTGGAGAAAGTTGGGAAAAACTGCCATCAGATATGCCCATTCTTAACTTTCTTGGGTCTTTTCCTTTTTCCAAGTAAAGAGTTCATTTGTCGGGCTGGGGATGTTGCTCATTGTTTGCCAAGCACGTGCAGCTCAATCTCTAGCACCACGAAAGAGAAAAGTCTTTCCTTCTTTAACAACTTTGATTATTGATTTGGTTTCTTTATTACAGGGGAGGTGCTGGAGGGCAAGGAGACTTCTGTGGCCTCTGTTCTTTATGTCCTCAGAGATAGTCTTCCATGTATCCTTACCCTTCGCCTCCTGGGAATGTTTCTCCATCTAGTCCTTTGTATCTTGCATTTGATTTCTACACTTTTGGATCTACTATTAATTGCACCCAATACTAATATTTTAATTCAGTTACTATATTTTTCATTGACCACTCTCTCCTGCCATGAATTGTCATTTAACAAAGCAGTATTCTTTCATGTGTTACAAGAAGACCGGAAGTACAAATATTCGAATTTTGCAAGTAAACACTACTGCTAAGGAAGGCTATACTCAGCATCACACACTTTTCCACATCTTTTTTGGACACCTACTGTGTGTCTTGTGGGCACCAGAGCTGCAGTGATGACAAGATGCAACCTGGATCTCAGGTGGTCTGTGGGGAGTGTGGGCCCCCAGCTGAGCTCTGTTCCCTGCAGATGTTTCCACCAGCTGGTTTCCTTTCTGGGCCTCAGACCCATTCTAACCCTCCAGGTGATGTGGCCCCAGAGCCTTTGTGTGGCTGCACCAGTCTGCTGGATCTCTCCCTGCTCCCAGGTGGCAATTCTCACCAGAGTTCTTTCTCAGTCCCTCTCTGGCTGCCTGCATAGCAAATGCTTCTGAAGCTCCAGAGCTTCCCAGCCAAGCCCAAGTCCACGTGAGTAACGCAGCCACCCCCAGCAGAAAAGGCCTAGACGCTCGCTAATGGTGTCCTGGCTGGAGTCTTTGCCAGAAGCTGCAACAAGTTCTGCCTCCAGCACAGGCTTCACTTCCTACACTGTCACAGTTGCTTCCTAAGCCACTGCACCCAGGCTGTGGGACTTCCGCGGGGTGTTTACTGGATATAAAGGCCATCGTATGCTTGCTTTGGCAGAGGCAAGGGGGAACACAGGGACAGGGGAAGAGGGCAGTGCAGCCATAGTGGGGTACAAGTGGCACTAAAAGGCATCCTGGCATCTGGCAGGCCACTCCTGGGCTATCACACCTGGAAACCTCTCATGATGTGGAGATGATAAAAACCATAATGTACGCCTGGCCCTCTGGGGACCAGGGATGGGATACAGAGGGCCCAGCACATCCCAAGGCACAGCCAGACAGGTGCCGTGTGCTCCAGGCCACCGGCAGGCCCTTGGCCAGAGCCTGCTTAGCAAGCAGGTGCCACTTTCTAGGCTAAGGACAGGGCAGAGCTCACATCTGGTCAGAACCCTCCCCAAACATGGCAGCACACGGAATGCGCCGAGCAATCGCCGTGCTATTCCTGCTGCCAGGGGGGGCGGCGCTTAAGCATGAGGAGCGTGGGCAAGGAGCTAAGGACCTTTCATGCACTGTGCCCTATCCTTCTCAGGGGTACACCGCCAGGTAAGGACAGTCATTCTCACTGTCGCCATTCTTGGATGGCTCACGGCTGTCTAAAGATCGAGGCCGCCCCCTAGTGGTCTCCTGATACCAGGCGCTAACGCGGCGCTGGTCAGGGGACCCCGCACCTGAAGCCCAGTTGACTGTGGCAAGGAGGCCGCGCTGGACCAACAGGTGACCGTGACCCTGTGCCGCTCGGGTACAGGCAGAGTGGGTCAAGTCCAGGTTCTGCCATTTATTGTCCTTTGACTCAAGCAAGTCACCTGGCCTCTTGAAGCCCCTGGGTCCTCTCAAGCAATGGGGGAATAAAGCACGTGCTTCACAGTCCCAAAGCTAAGCAGCGCCCAGCAGAGAGAGACTTGACAATAGCCAACGGTTACTGTCATCTTGTTCACATCCAGCCTCCGTTTCTCAAGACTGCTTCATTTGTCTACCTCATGGAGAGGACATGCATTCATTCAACAGGCATTATTAAACGCCTACTAGATACAGGTACATACAATAGTTTTAGTATCCCTCCTTTGTGGTCTTCTCTTTGGGGTTAGCGGAATCGGGTCTGGGAAGCAGAATTGCTAGCGCGGGACCCCGATTAGCGGGAGGACAGCGCCTCCTAGTGGAATCATGCTGCCATGTCCTCTCTGCTTATTTTCTCCAGCCTCCTTTTCCAGCACACTCAGGATTGTAAATGGGCGCTTTTAAAAGACCCGCAGGCTGGGGCTGTATAAACCAGAACCCATGGCAAAGGCATTGGACCACTTTTTTCCCCACGAAGGGTGTAACTCAGGGCCTTCACACTAAGCTACATCCCCAGCCCTTTGTATTTTTTATTTTGAGCCAGGGTATTTCTATGCTGCCCAGAAGGGGCTCAAACTTGCAATCTTCCTGTCTCAGCTTCCTTCATCTGCAAAATGGGTGATCATACAATAAGTCTCTCTGTACACAGAGTTGGAAGGCAGCTCCCAGGAGATGGGGAGAAGGGATGTGGAAAGGTTGGGGACTGGATCTTTGAACTGGGAATGACCCAGGTCAGTCCAGAACATTCCATGGACAAAGGCAGGGACAGGAGCTTTAGCTGCAGTGGTCAAGTGAAGTACTCTATAAAAAGTATCACATTTTCTTTATTCATTTATTGATGGACACATAGGCCACTTTCAAGGTTTAGGTATTGCAAACTATGCTGCTGTAAACATGAGTATCCATGTTTATTTATGTGACGCACTATATCCTTATATTTTACATATTTTAGGAAGAGACATAGAAAGGGAATAACTGGGTCAAATGGAATTTCTCACTGTAGTTTTTTTTAAGAATCCTCATAATGATTCCCATAATAATTGTGTAAGTTTATGTTCTCACCTACAAGATAGGTTTCCTTTTTCCCCACAGCCTCACCAGTATTTGCTATTATTTGATTTCTTGATTATTGCCACTCTTTCTGGAGTCAGATGGAATCTCAGTATTATTTTAACTTGCGTTTCTCTAATAGCCTGAGATGTTGAACATTTTCCCATGTATTTATTGACTATTTGTATTTCTTGTTCTGAGATGTGTCTGCTCATTTGCACATTTTTTGACTGGATCTTTTATTTGGGAGACTCTAATTTTCTTGAATGCTTTATAAATTCTAGACATTATTCCTCTGTCTGAGGAATAGTTAGCAAAAAATTTTCTCATTCTGTAGGTCAGTGATGGAGAACCTTTTAAGCTTTCAGTAATACAAATGGCCACTGCAGTATGCATGCCATAGATTCATCACCACGGCTGTAGGTTGTCTCTTCACTTTGTTTGTCATTTCCTTCGCTGGGCAGGTTTTTAATTTGGTATAATCCCACTGTTGATTCTTTATATTCTTTCTTGTGCAATTAGGTTCTGTTCAGAAAGTCCTTGCCTGTGCCTATATCTTCAACAGTTTTACCTATTTTATCTTGCAGAGTCACACGCTCGCCACCCTCGTAAGTGGCTGTGAGCCTACGGGTGTGCAGGCTGAAAATCAAACATCCCCCCTCCCCACCTCCCCGTTAGCAAGTGGGAGCCAGAGATCTGAGCATCTCTTGGAAGGTTGACCATATGTAATATAGCAAATAGAGGGGGATTTCCTTCTATCATCTCTTTGAAAGAAACATTTTTATCACTGTTTTGCTTTGTTCTGATTAATGTTACTGTTCTATTCAATATTCTGTTTTAATAAGTTCTGTAATGTCCTGTATTTCCTTTGATTTTGCTATACTTGATTGAAAGAACAACTATTGTGAAGATAACAAGATATTCTAGTACCTATTACTGTTATCCGGGTAACCTGCTGTGAAGTTCTGTATCAATTTCACTACACTGTCCTAATTGGCTTTGTTCCATCTTGTTCTGTTGTGTTTTAGTACCTTCAAAATAATAAAAAAAACTTTAAATAAATAAATAAAATAAAAAGGAAATAACAACAACAAAACAGATCAGTAAGATACTGAGCAAGCTGAAACATGATATAACTAAACAGATAATGGATGTAAAAAGTGAAAGGAGGAAAAGAAAGTGCTCTAAAGGATATAACTATGTATGTTTAAATGTGTAGGATTGATAACCATATTACTAAATTTTTGTTGGATCATTGAACAGAACTGTTTGCAGCCTCACTGTTTGAATGTCTGCTTTGTGGCTTTGGTTTTGTGGCTTGAACGACTATTTCTAGGAGGATGGTGTGTGGTTTATCAACTAGTGATTTCTTACTGTTCATTTTTTTTGAAATTCTGTATTATTTCTGCCTTTTTTTCTGTTTTGCTTTTTTTCTCTTTAAATAAAATTTTTAAAAAATATCTTGTAGAAGATTAAGTGTTTCTGTTTTTAACATTTTTGATCCATTTTGATTTTAGTTTAGTACATGGTGAGAGATAAGGGTCTAATTTAATCTTCTGTATGTGGATAGCCAGTTTTCCCAGCATGCTTTAGTTGTTTTCCTCATTGCTGAGACACAATACCCGACACTCGTAATTTAAAGGAAAAAAGATATATTTTAGCTTACAGTTTGTAAAGGTTTCAGTCCATAGTCAGCTGGCTTCAAAGCAGAGTAGCATGGCAGAGGAGCAACAGAAAGGAGAAACAGTCCATGGCATGGCAGGAGAGAAACAGTGGAGCTTTCTTTCCCTTTTTATTCCATTAAGGCTGCAAGCCTATAGGTTGGTCCCACCCCACCCAGGGTAGGTTTATCCTCTTTAGTACATTTGCCATTCATACCCAGAACTATGCTAAACCAGTCAGTGGACTTATCCAGTATCACACACCCATGATCCAGTCACTCCTAAAAGCCCCACTTATGAGCATGTGAGGTTTTGGGGAACATCCAGACATAAGCCATAACACAACACTATTTGTTAAAGAGGCAATACTTTCTCCAGCACAAATTTTTTACTGTTTTGTCAAAGAACAAGTAGCTGAATGCTTGGAGTTGCTTCTTCGTTGTCTATTCTGTTCCACTGATCCATGTCTGTTTTTGTGTCAGTACCATGCAGTGTTTATCACTATAGCTTTGTAGCATCACTGGAAGTCCAGATTGTGATGTCTTTTGCTTTGTTCTTGTTGCTCAGAATTGCTTTTGCTATTCTAAGTCTCTTCTGGTTCTATATGAATTCTATGGTTGTTCTCTCTAGATCTGTGAGGAATGCTATTGATATTTTGATTGGGGTTGCATTAATCTGTGTATCAGTTTTTAGAAGTGTGGGCATTTGACTATACTGGTTCTGTTTATCCAGGAACACTGGGTATCTTCCTATTTTCTGACATCCCCTTCAGTCTCCTTCTTCAGAGTACTGTATTTTACATTGTAGAGGTTTTTTTCCCTTCCATGATGAGGGTACTTTACCTAATTTTTCTTGATACTATTGTGACTGGCATTGTTTCCTTTTTCTTTCTTGGAGAATTTATTATTGGTATATAGAACCACTGCTGACTTTTCTGTGTTGAATTTGTGTCCTGCTCTGCTACTGAATTTGGTTATTAGTTCTAGGAATCTTTTAGTGGAAATTTTTATTCTTCTATGTAGAGGATCACATTGTCTGAAAATAATGATAACTGACTTCCTTTTCTATCCATGTTCATTTTATTACTTTCCTTTGCCTGACTGCTCTGGCTAATGTCTCGTGAACTCTGTGGAGCAGGAGTGGTGATGGCAGACATGCCTATCTTGTTCCTGATTTTAGAGGGAAAGCTCTCAGCTTCTCCCCATTTACTGTGATGTTGCCCATTGGTTCGTCATAAATGACAGTTTTCAGATTGAGACGAGGTCCTTCCATAGCTATTTTCTTCAGGGTTTTATCATGAATGGCTGTTGGATTTTGTCAAAGATTCTGTATTAATTGAGACAATTGTGTGATTTTTTTTTGTCCTTACTGCTGTTTTTGTGGTATATTGCACTTATTGATTTGTGCATGTTGAACCATTCCTTGAAGCCTATTTGATCATAACCTTTTTTATGATTTATTGCATGGTTTGCTGGTACCTTACTGACAATTTTTGCACCTATGCTCATTAGAGAGATAGGCCTGTCATTCTCTTTTTCTGGTTGGATCTTTTTCTGGTTTTGGAATCAGGATAATGCTAGCTTCCAA
This sequence comes from Dolichotis patagonum, assembly GCA_004027295.1. Taxonomy (NCBI): domain Eukaryota; kingdom Metazoa; phylum Chordata; class Mammalia; order Rodentia; family Caviidae; genus Dolichotis; species Dolichotis patagonum. Next base: position 12,709 of record PVJX010033557.1, on the reverse strand, counting down.
CATTGGCTTTGAGAAAACTTTCCTTTCAATTTCATAATTTCATGAAAGAGTCTGAGGAGCACTGGTGTTAGATCTTTCCTAAAGTTCTTGTAGAATCTGGCAGTGAATCCATTGGGACCTGGCCTTTTCTTAAGCAGTAGATTATTATTATTATTATTATTGTTGTTGTTGTTATTACTTCTTTTATTCTTTTTTCTTTTTTTGACTTTACACTTGCCAGGCAGGTGCTGTGCCACTAAGCTATACCCCTAGCCCTATTACTACTTCTTTAATTTCACTGCCTACTATTGGATTATTAAGGGGTACTTGTATCTTCTTCAGCTTCGGTAATTCATGTGTATCTAGGAATCCATCCATTTCTTCTGAATTCTGAATTCTCCATTTGATTAGAGTACAGTTTCTCAAAGTAATTAGTAATAATCTTCTGGATTGTGCTGACACTATCCATTGTGATTTCAACTTTTTCATTTTTATAATTGCATTGATTTGTGTTTTTCCTTTTTTGATAAGATTAGCGAGAGGTATATCTATTTTGTTTATTCTTTCAAAGAACTAACTCTTTGGTTCATTGATTCTTTGTATCTTTTAAATCTGATTTTTCTTTTTTTTTTCTTTTTCTTTTAAAGGGGGTAAAATTAAACACAACAAAACAGAACAGAACAGGACATAAGAAAGCATAAATTTCAAAGCTAGACAACCAGAGATCTTCACTATCTGTCATATTGTCTCTTGTTCTCTTCCAAATGGTTGTCCTTATCTTTGCATATGGGGAGCTCATACTAAATAACATAGCCAATCTTTTCACAAGATGTGTAGTTCACTGGCTCCCACTTGCTAAGAGGCGGGGACACAGGACAGGGGACAGGACGACATGAGATGTCTGCTTCTCAGCCCGAGCTCCTGCAGGATCACAGGCGCTCCCCAGAGAGGGGAGGAGCTCCTTGTTCTCCTGGCACCCTGAGTCACCCGCACGGTGCAGGTCTCGAGGTGCCAGGGTCTCTCCCCTGCAGGCCCCAAAAGTCCACCATACTCACCTGCTATTTCTTTCTGATGAATTGACCATTACATTTCCAAAGTTTTGAAATGGCCATCAGACCACAGAAAGAGTTCTCTTTAGGCTCCTGTTTGAAACCAGCAGCTACAGCAATCTGCTGGCCTTGCTTCAGGGCCATAATCTGATTTTTCTAATTCCTTCTCTGATCCTTATAATTTCCTTCCTTATAGTAGCTTTGGATTTGGATTATTCTTGTTTTTCTAGACCTTAAAGTGCATCATTAGGATATTTGTTTTGACTCACTTTGTTTTCCTTCTTTTTTTAAATTTTAAATTTTTTTTTTTTTTTGAGACAGGTTCAGACTGGCAGTTCAGACTGGCCTTGCGCTCATTTTGTAGCCCAGACTGGTCTCAAACTTGCAAGGATCCTCCTACCTCAGCCTTCTGAGTGCTGGAATTACAGGAGTGTGCCACCATGCCCAGCTCACTGTTTTTCTGATGTGGGAAAAACACAGCTATAAACTTCTTTCCTATGACTGCTTTGCTTGTCTCATAGGTTCTGGAATGATATCATTTGATTCTAGGAACTGTCTAATTTCTTTCTTGATTTCTATGACCCACTGATTATTTGAGAAGATATCTTTTATTTTCCAAATGTTTGTATCATTTCTGTAGTTTCTTTTGCCACTGATTTCTAGTCTTATTGTGCTATGATCTGATAATGTTTTGCATTTATTTAAGTATGCTCTATGGGATATCATGTGGTCTACTTTGGAGAAAGTCCCATATGCTACACAGAATGTGTATTCTGTTGTTGTTGGATAGAACACTCCATAGGTAGCTATTAAGTTCATTTGTTTAAAGGTTTGGTTCAACTCTGATGTGTTTTGTTTTGTTTTTGCCCAGTTGATCTATTTGTGACAGTGGGATATTAAGGTCCTACCCCCCTTTTTAAACTGTGTTGGTGTTTATCTGATTTTTAAGTCCAGTAGTGTTTGTTTTATAAAGTTGTTTATATGTTTATAATTGTTATCTCTTCCTGTTGAGTTGTTCCATTAACCCATATGTAGTGACCTACTTTGCCTCTTCTGATACAATTTGACTTGAAATCTACTTTGTCTAGACTTAGGATAGCTACTCTTGATTTTTTTCTGGATTGCCATTATATGGAATATTGTTTTCCATCCTTTGATTTGTAATCTTGTTTTTGGATTAATGTTTCTTGTATACAGCCCATCATTGGATTTTGTTTTTTGAGCCATTCTTCCAATATGGACATGGAATTGAGACCATTCACATTGAGAGTTATTGCTGGAAGGCACTGGCTTATTCCCATCATTGCATTATCTTCCTATTACCATCTCCTCCCCTCCACACACACCTGCTGAACTGCTCACCCTGCCTTGTGTATTCATCCTATTTGACTCAAAGGCATTGTTGGTTTCATTGTGTCTTTCTAGGATATTCTTGAGAATTTTTTGTTGTGCTGGTTTGATGGTCATAAATTTCTTGAGATCATAAATTTCTTTGTCATGGATAAATCTTCAATTTCTTCATCAATTTTGAATGATATCTTTACAAGATATTTGGGTCTGGGACAGAAGTTGTTTTCTTTTAGGGCTTGAAACACTGCACTCCAACCTGCCCTGGTTTTTAATGTTTGTGTTGAGAAATCTGCTGTAATTCTCATGGCTTTCCCATTGTGATTTGTTGTTTTTCTCTAACAGCTTTTCTGAACCTATGTTGGACTTCTGAGATTTTGCTAATGATGTCTCCTGGACTCTTCTTTTGATTGTAGCTATTTAAGGTTATATATGCCTCACTTATCCATATGTTTAATTCTATTCCTACATTTGGATCATTTTCTGCAATTATTTCTGTAAGCTGGTGTTTTATGCCATTTGTGCTGTCTTCTGGTTTTTCCCTTATTCCCGTTAATCTTAGATTAGTCTTCTTTGCACCATCAAGCAGCTATTGGATCCATTTTTCAGGTTCTCTTGTTGTTTTAAGGTATCTCTGAATAAGTGGTCTCTGAGTGTATCCTTATGTTCTAACTCTGATACTCTGCCCTTACATTGGTTGCTTCTGCTGTCCGTATTTTCAATGTAATTCTTAATCTCACAGATTTTTTTTTTTTGAGACAGGATCTCTATATAGTGTAGACAGGCCTTGCACTCATTTATGTAGCCTAGTTGACCTCAAACAACTCAGCAATCCTCCTGCCTCAGCCTCCCAAGTGGATTTCTGTTTGAAACTTTTTCATGGTCTTTAATTCTTTAATAAACTGGTCACTCATGTTTTGTATCATTTTGTTTGGCTCAGCTATTTTTTATTAGTGTCTTACGTAAGTTCCCTGGTTACTTTATTACATCTATTATTTTACTACATCTATTCATCATATCTTCTGTGATCCTTATGAGCACCTTATTGATCTGTTTTTAATCTCCCCTGTTATCTTTTTGAATAATTCATTTGTGTGACTTTTGCTTTTCTCCCTGTTACTGTCCCATGGAGTTGGTAGCTTTGGGAGGCCTTTTGTTGCCTCATCTTATCATATTTCTACTGTTTTGTTTGTTTTGTTTTGTTTTGTGCTGAGTATTCTGGACACTTAGAGTTGAAAGAATCTGATACTAGTATGGAGATTTTTATACTTAGTGTCTGTTTTTCAGTGAGACATTTTAGGTGTGGCTGACTATCGCCCTAAGCCCCTATTCCAAGATCTGACTGTCTCCGTTAGTTTGGGAGGGGAGGATGCAGTGTAACTGGTCCAGTACTCAGTTCTCCAGAAATGGGCCGTGGCCTTGTTAGTGGCACAAAGTGTTCCAGATGTTGGCATACAGAGAAAACCTATTAATAGCAGCAATTGTGTGACCCAGGCCATAGTGAGTAAATCAGCAACAATAATATTCAAGACAAACTAGATACTGACATATGCTAAGAACAAATAATGTACCACCCTCAGCCATAGAAAAGATATCTATAATAATAGTAAACTAAATATTGACATATCATAAATATCTACTAAATGTGACAACTATACCTCCACTAACAATAGAAAAGAATTCAACAGTAATAACATATATTTAACTATCTAAAGATTAATAAAGCTTATGTTAGTAAATCGGGAAGACAATCAGACCTCCAGTCCGTGCTGGATATAGGCAGCAGGGCAAGGGTCCCAGTGCTTAATGCTGTCACCTTCAGATCCAGCCACTTCACACAGCCAAAGCCTCACCCAGCTTCTCCTCACAGAGGGCAGTGCCCGTGTCCTCCCCAGCCTGAGCTTAAACTTCTCAGGGGTTCTCTGTCTCGTCTGCTCCTGTGCATGGCTGTCTCTTACCCAGTCACTGTGGCACAGATACACTGGGAACCTTGAAGTGATACGGTTTTTCATTTGTTCTGAGACTCAGACTTAAGTAATCAAATCCTCCCCCAAATGGTGCCTGATGAAGGACTCCAGCAAGGTGGTGGGTGCTGCACCAGATTCCCTCTCCGGCTGTTGCCTGCTGTGCTGATGGAGTCATCTCTGGAGCTGTTGGCCATGGACATTTACACTGTGTCTGTGGAGGCAGCTGCCCCTTCACAGAGCAGTGAGACTGCTTTATTATTTTTTTTAGCATTGTGGTCCACTTCTTCTGTAGCTTCTAATTTTCCTGTTGATTCCTTTCCAGTTCCCAGCAACCTACTTCTGTTTTTATCCTCACCAAGTTGTTATTTTCCAGGTGTCTGGATTCTGGATACCAGAGAGGCTGAATTTTCCTGCTGATCACTACTCCACCATTTTCTCTCCATTCCCCCATTTTGCTCTTTTTTTCCCCCTCTTTTTTAAGAGATGGCCTTCACTATGCTTTCTAGGCTGGCTGTGAACTCCTGTGCTCAAGGGATCCTCCTGCCTCTACCTGTTAAGTAGCTGGGTGGGGCAGAAGAAATTAGGGAGGGAGATTGCATGTTACTGAGGGCAGCCAAGGATCATCCCACTAAGCAGTGACACTGGCCAGATGAACTGAGAGACCAGTCAGGATGCCATGAGTTTGACCCAGGGGACAGACCACCTGGCAATGACTTGTAGGTGAGGAAATTCTGGAAGTATCCTAAAGGTGGAACTGACAAGATCTGATGAATGAGGCATGAGAAAGACAAAATAATCAAGCCTGAGCCCAAGGATTTGAGCCTAAACAACTGGGAAGGTGGAGCAATCGCACCCCATTATGGGGGAATACATTTTGGGGAGGACTGTCAGAAATTCATATTGGAAACTTAGACATGGGGTGAGAATTTTGATTAGATGTCTCAGATGAGATACTGAGTTGTCAATTGAATATATGAGTCCATGGGAGAAAGGTCATTTAGAGAGGACTTTCAGTACTGGGAGGCTGGGTGAGGTCACTGCAGGAGATGGTGAAAAGGCAGAGGAGGCTTTAAGATGCTAAGAGGCTGGGGGAGAGGTACCAGCAATGAAGCTCAGGAGCAACCACAGAAGTACAAGAAAACCCAGGCAAGGCTGGTGGTTTGGTGTTGTCAGGATTTGTAAGGGAATAGATTTAACATAGGACATAATTTATAGGATTATTTTATAGTATTCACCTAAAAAGTCAAATGCTGAGAAGTACAAGAGAACTGTCCATGCACTGGAGATTCAACAAATCCAGCTGAGGGCCTGGATCCCATGGCAATGTCCTTAACCCGTCCAGCTGAAGGCCTACAGCCCATGGAAAATGTTTTCCACAAATCCATCTGGAGGCCTGGAGTCCACAACAATGTCTCATGCAAGTCTGTGTCAAGGGTCTGCACTAGGAAGGCCCAAAGGTCAGTGGCATAAGCTAGAAAGTCTATGACAGCAGGATGAAGGATCTGCACTGGAGCCAGGAAACCATGCTCAAGGTAAGGACCAGAGCTCCCCCCCAAAATCTCATCCATCCTCAGTGACAGTGAGGACCCAGCCCCTCTGATGAGAACAGCCAAGTTCCTATCAGGAAAACCAGCATGACACGCTTCTTCAGGAAAATCAACAGCACACCATCTTTCCCTCCAGTTCTCTCTTTTTTATGTTGTTGGCAACAATCCTCAAGTGGGCCCTCCACACCCAGAACTACACTGATTTAGTTCAACTGGGTGTTCAGAGTCAACCGGTAGTTAATCCACCGTACTTGAAAATGACAAGAAAGTATTTCAAGGATAGAGTGAGCAGTTGGCAGGCCCATGCTGCTGCTGACAAATCAAGATGAGGAAGAGCAGGACACCGGGTTTAGCGATGCAGCGTGATCTTGGTAAGAGCAACTGGGTAGCAGCATAGGAACAAGAGCCTACCGTGGAAGGTTCAGGAGTGAACAGCTGGCGGGGCAGAAGCAGGGATCAGACGCTCCTTCAGAGTGGCCGCTGGGAAAGGGGGAAAGGCAGTGGCTGGAGGGGAAGATCAAAAGATCTTTGTTTGTTTTAAGGTGTGGGTAATCATAGCTTCTTCAGAGCTTATACAAGTAAACCAGCTGGTTCTTTGAGATGATCAATAAAATTAGTAAAGTCTTATCAAGACAAATTGGAGAAAAGAGATAAAAGACAAATTCTCAGTAAGAGGAATAAGAAATAAAAGCACTATGGAATCTAGAACAATAAAGATGTTATGAAAAACATGTTTTGATTTTTAAAAAATCAAACTTTATGCCTATAAATTTGACAATTTAGAAATGAACAAATTCCTTAAAAGACTAAAGTTCTCAAGAAAAAATAATCTGAATAAATTTATTATATCCATTAAAGGAACTGGATTAGGTAAACATGGTAGTACGTGTCTGTAATTTCAGCATTCTAGGAATCTGAAGCAGGAAGATCACAAGCCCAGCCTGAGTAACTTAGTAAGACCTTGCCTCAAAAAAAAAAAAAATTAGATCGTCGATCCATTTAGATTTTAGTTTAGTACATGGTGATAGGCTTCGGTCTAGTTTTAGTCTTCTGCATATGGATAGCCAATTTTTCCAGCACCATTTGTTAAAGAGACTGTCATTCTTCCAGCGAGCATGTTTGGCCCCTTGGGATTTTAATAAATGGGATAGTATAAACAAATTTTTTTTATTGAAAATGAGATATTATAGTAGCCATTGATCATTCTTTGTTATTCGGTTCAGAATGCCCTGTAATTCTTTCATTCTTTGAATGGTTTTATGCTATTTTGTTATTTGATATAATTATATTTGAAACTATGCTCAACTATAGCAGAGAAAGAGATATTATGATAGCTACTGTTAATGTCCGGTTGTCTTATTGTAAAGTGCTGTGTTGCTTATGTTGTTCTGTTCCGATATGCTTTGTTCTGCCCTCTTTTGTTTTATTCTCTTTAAAATAAAAAGAAAAAAGAAAAAAAACCCTAGGGATATAACTCAGTGCAATGATCCTGTGTTCAATCACCGGAAGGAAGGAAGGAAGGAAGGGAGGGAAGAAGGGCAGATGGAGAAGGGAAGAAAGTGGAGAGGGAAGAAAAAAGGAAAGAGAAGAAAGAGAAGAAATTGGATTAATACTTTAAAATCTTTATTCAAAGAAAATTCCATCCATGTAGTTTCATTAGTGAATTTCATCAAACTTTTAAGAAAGAAATAACTCCAATCTATACAAACTTAAAAAACTGAAAAAAGAGAATACTTCCCAACTAATTCTATGAAATCAGCAATACTCTGCAAAAAAAAAAAAAAAAAAAAAAACACTGAGACATTATAAGAAAACTACCCTTCTGAAATAGGTGTCAAAAATTTTGTACACAAAATTTTATCAATTCAAATCCAACAATATCATAACAGGGGAAACACATCCCACTAAGTTACACCCTGGAGCTCATCCCAGGAATAAAAGTTTAGCTTAACATTAAAAATCAATCAATGTTACTTGTCATTTTATCAAAGTTTAAGAGATGCAGAAAAAGTATTGACAAAATCCAACATCTAGTTGATAAAAATTCTCAACAAACTGGAAATATAAGGAAACTCATAAAAGACATCAATGAAAACCCTACATCTACAGTCATAGTTCATGAAGATGGAACACTTCCCCCTAGGATCACAAACAAGACAAAGATGTCTGCTCACACACTTACTATACAACACTGAATGAAAAAGAATAGAAAAATCCACAAATAAACCCATTTATGTATTAACAGTTGATTTTCAACGAAGTACAAAGGCAAGTTAATGAGAGAGGATCTTCTGATAGATGATCTTGAAGCAACTGGGTATTCATACACAAAATGAACTAATTTTGGTCTATACTTTGTACCATATGAAAAAATCAACTCAAAATGGACCACTGACTGAACTATTAAATAGTTATAATGATAAAACTTCTTTTAAAATGTAGGAGAGATTTGAGACACTTGCTTCCCTCAGGTAACCAGTGCAGGTGAGGAAAAACAGCCACACACCTCATGCACCCGCAGGCCACCACTGAAGATTCTGCTTCCCACAAGCAGCCAGCATGGGCCAGGAGAAGCAGCCAGACACACCCCTGCATACCTGCTGCCACTGTGGGGAGTCCTTGTGTAGCCATGCAGGCCGAGAAAAGAAGCAGCCCCACTACCACGTGCCCACAGCCATGGGGAAGCCTCAGTATATCCTGGAGAAGCCCACCCTGCACCCCACCACCTCCCTGGGAACCTGGGTTCTGAGAAACCCAGGTGGCTAGCCCATTCCCCTGCACCATGGACAGGCAGCCAATGCAGGAAATGCCTGGGATCCCACAAGCGGCTTGCCCAGAGGAATGCAGGAAAATGCCAAGACAGAGCAAAAGGCAATCTCAGACCTCCAGCCCACACAGAACAAGTCTGGGAGATATAGACATGGAATAAATTGGGAATCACACACCTAAAATTTCTGAAGCAATAGCAACTAAAGTCAAGAAACAATTTTGTGAGGTTGTCAAAGGAATCAGATCAGAAATAATCAGATCAGGTAAAAGAAGAAATCACAAACATAGTGAAAAAACTGCTGAGCATATCTAAAGAAGACATAGATTTAGAAAAGGGAGCATAGGAAAATGATAGAAACCTTGAATGAGCAATGTAAGAAGAAATTACAATGCATGAAACAGATTCAAAGAGATATCCAGGAAATTAAAAACTCCATTGAAAGCTGGAAAAACACAGACTTTCAGACCCTGAAGACAGGATTGCAGCTAGCAATTGCTAAAGGAAAGATTTCTTAAAAATAACAAGGAACCAGGAAATAATAATTCAACAGTTTCAAGATGACTCAAAGAAAAATAATTAAGAATGAAAGATGTCAGCAAAAAATCATGAGTCAACACAAATGACATAAAAAGATTATTTACAGAAGTAATAGCAAAAACCTCCCAAGCATAGGAAAAGTACTTGACATACAGATAAGACAGGCATATAGCACTCCAACTACCCATAACCAAAATAAATCTACACTTAGACATATAATAATCAAGATCCCAGAAATTCAGCACAAGAAAAGAATGTTAAAGGCTATTAGATAAAAGAAACAGATCACCTATAAAGGAAAACCCATCAGAATCATGGCAGACTTCGCAACACAAACCCTCAAGTCAAGAAGAGCTTGGAGTGAAGTTTTGAGTCCTGAAAGAAAACAACTTCTAACCCAGACTGATATACTCTCTAAAACTGTCTCTCAAAATTAATGGAAAAATGATACTTCCATGATAAAGAACAATAGAAGGAATTCACGACCATCAAACCAACCCTACAAAGAATGCCAAAGGATATTCTACAGATGACCACGTTTCCAGGAACAGTAGCAGATGGAAATCACCAAGCAGGGCAGGCAATTTAATGGAGGTGAAAAGTAGGAGGTCAATGGCGGGAGGAGCGCATGGCAGAGATGAGCCTATGCAGGCCAGTTGCAACCATTAATGTAGATGGCCTCAACTCACCAATAAAAAGAAACATAGGAAGAAAGGATCAAAAAACAAGATCCATCAATATGCTGTATACAACAAACACATTTAACTTGAAAGGGAATTCATAGATTGAAGGTCAAAGGACAGAAAATAATGTTACATGCAACAGGAAACCATAAAAAAGCAGGGGTAGCTTTCCCATCAACCACAGAATGGATAAGAAAGATATGGTATTTTTATACAATGGAAAGCTACTCAGCTATAAAGAAGGACAATCTTGAGGTTCTTATAGGTAAACGGATGCAACTTGAGATCATGCTTATGGGCAAAATAGTTTACTCACATGGGTGAACACCATGTTGTCTCCTTAGTATAAAAAAACTGAAGAAATTAGTGGGATCCAAAGTGTAAAATAGATATTGTGAAAGTAATAGGGGAGGAAATGACTAAAAAAGGAAGGTGGTAGCCATTATTAATTTCCTATTATCTTGTTTTGAACTTCTGTATTGTTTTGTTTGTTTTGTTTTATTCTGTCTTGTTTCATTTGATTTTATCATGTCTGATGTATAGACAGCTATTTTGAATATAACAAAAGGCCTTATGGTAGCCAGTGTTGACTTCCTATTCTCTTGTTTTTGAAGTCCTTTATCACTTTCATTGTTCTGCTTTGATTGGTTTATTCTGTTTTATTTTGTTTGGTTTTATTCACTTTAAAAGAAAAAATGAATAAATAAGCAAAATGTAGGAGAAACCCTTTGTGACCTTGAGCTGGGGAAAGATTCCTAGCTGTGACACCAAAAGCAAGATATACAAAAGAAAAAATTGATAAGTTGGACTTAATCAAGTTTAAAACTTCTGATTTAAAAAAAATAATTAAGAAAATGACAAGCCACAGATTGGAAGAAAATATTTTCAAGTGATATATTCCTGATAAGGAGCTTCTATTCAGAAGGCATAAAGAGTACTCAAAGTTGGGTAATATGAAAAAAGGAGATTAAAAAAAAAAGACATCAACCAACACTTCAGCAAAAAAGTATGTGGGTGATGCCAAAACTCACAAGACAACACTTGATATGATTAATTGTTAAGGAAAGGCAACTCAAAACTCTACTGAAATAATACTGCACACACTAGAGTGACTACCATTAAAACTGATGATACCAAATGCTGACTGGGATGCAGAGGAACTGGAATGCCCCACACTGCTGGTAGAAGTATAAAATTGTGTGACCATACTGGAAAACAGCTTGGTAGTTTCTTAAACTTATCACATGATACAGCCATTCCATTCTTAGATATCCAATAAAAATAGAAGTATGTTTTTTAATGAAGATACAAATACAACGGTTCATAGCAGCTTTATTTGTAATAATAATAAAACTCTGAACTACGCAAACTTCCATCACCCAGGTGAATGGATAAATTAACTCTGATACAGTGTATCCATACAATGGAATGCTATTTAGCCATAAAAGGAATTAACTGGTATGTACTACAAAATCAGCTGGTTTCAAACAGGAGCCTAAAGAGAATTCTTTCTTTGGTCTGTTGGCCATTTCAGAACTTTGGAAATGGAATGGTCAATTCATCAGAAAGAAATAGCAGATGAGTGTGGCAGACTTTCCGTAACCCGAAGGAGAGAGACCCTGGCACCTTGGGACTGGCACTGTGTGGTTGACCCAGGGTGCCAGGAGAACAGGGAGCTCTTCCCCTCTCTGGGGGGTGGCTGTGATCCTGCCAGCACGCGGGCTGAGAGTCAAACATTTCATGTTGTCCTGTCCCCCGTCCCGTGTCCCTCCCCCCCTTAGCAAGTGGGAGCCAGTTAACTACACATCTTGTGAAAAGATTGGCTATGGAGAGGAAGATGGTGGGCTGGTAGGTAGCAGGAGAGAGAACCTCTCTGAGAGAGACAGCTCAAATGCCAGAATAAAACACCCTGGAGGGACCCAAACAGATAGAGATGGACTCTCACAACCCAGGAAAAAACTAAAGTGCAAAAAACCGCTCGAATATGAGGTCCTGGGGCTACCATTAGAGAAGCTAAGATCAGCGAGCACGGCGCCCTCCTTGAGCCACCTGAATTCCTGCTCGACCTGAACAAGCGATCCGCACTGAAGCGACTGGCTTGAGCCGCCGGAGCGCAGAGCTGAACAGCCCTGCATGCAGCTCGCCCGGACCGGCCCTGCACTCGACCCACCCAGAGGCACTGTGAATTCCCACTGCAGCCACACTGAAGTCAGAGTTCAGGGAGCCCTGCACTTCGTGGGGACCGGCATCAACACACGGTGAGTGATGGGAATAAGACCCTCCCACGGGAAAGGGGAAACCGACTGGACGACATGTTGCATTTGGGCAGGACAGCCCTAACTCCATAAGGAAGTGGCTTCAGCTGGTTATTCCCCTCGCCGAGCAGATTGGTGGAATCTGCTTGAAATAGGCCATGCCCCTGGCGGGGACCCAGTTACTTCCCTGAGATCAGTGCACACTGACGCAGTGAAGGCCTGCAAAGGTTGACTGGCCCAGAAGGGAGGAGCTAGCGCACACTGCCCGTGGGTGAACTCTAATCTCTGATAACCTATTGAAGAGGGCTAAAGCTCCTAGCCTGCGCCCTCTAGAGGAGCCTTAACCAACAAGAAAAGGGTCTGGGCATTACACTGTCACTTGTATGGAAGGAACCAAAAACATGACGAAAGGGAGAAATAAGAAACAACTCCCAGCCCCCAACCCTGAGAACATTGATCCAGGAGAGGTAAATACAAAAGAGATTGAGGGCAGCAATAATGCAACATCAAACACAGCGTTAGCGGACATAAAGAGATATCTTCAGGACCTTGTAAGCAGGACCAAAACTGAAATA
>PVJX010033556.1:0-20026 GCA_004027295.1 Dolichotis patagonum | reverse complement strand
TATCAATGTGAACATAACCACTTTCTTCTTGTACAATTTAGGAATACGATTGCAGCTTATATTCCAGAAATATGGTAGCACACCTTTAAGACAAATCTATAAAGAAAGTTGTTTGCTGGTAGTGAAGAGTAGGAAAAGAGTGTTAGAAAGCAATTTCTTCTGGCTTATATTAACAAACAAACTCAAACACTGAAAACATCGATCATGTATTCATCTGACTGTACGCCTTCCTTTAACCATTCTTAATGACCTAGAATCTTTACAGCACTGTGAATAGTTTCATCTCAAATTGACACAGATGAGAATAAAAAAGCACACAAACAATGAAGAATCTCACACAGAGGGAAAAATAAAGAGAATTTTAGAAGTATTTCTGGTAGTTTTGATATTAGTAAATTAAGATAATATCAAAAGAAAAAAAATACCCTAACACATCTTCTTTTTAACTCCAGCTGATTTGGTGAAATGAAATATATTAAAAGCACTAAAAGGAATTTTTTTTTTACAATACAAAAAATCATAAAAAATGGGACCTCAAACTAACTAAATGTTAATGCACAAAAAAAGGAAACAAGAATGCTCTGTGCAATCTTTGACTAAAAAGAAGGATACAAGAATTTACATTCATTTAATATCACTAGGATTGTCTTGCTGAAATAATATCATAAAGTACAACATGCAGTTCTATTGTCTTATCTTATCCATGAGGTGTGTAGGCATCTAGTCTTATCTGTACCCATGACTTTACTCCAGCCAGGCACATGTCTGTAATCCCAGAACTCTGGAGCCTGAAGTAGGAGGATCACTGTGAGTTCCCAGTCAGTCTAGGCTACACAGTGAGTTCAAGACCAGCCTGAACCTCATAGTAAGACCTGGTCTCCAAAACAAGACAAGACAGGACAAGACAAGACAGGACAGGACAGGACAGGACAGGACAGGACAAGACAAGACAAGACAAGACAAGACAAATCAGCTGTGATTGAGAGGTCATCATGCATCCAGTCTAGATACATTTGTACTCTGTCATTCCTGTGATTTACAGAAAATTATTTCACTTTTGAGTCAATGAGCAGATGGAACAGTTCCAATTCTCCTTTCACAGAGGAATTGTCATACCACAGTGAAGTTTCTGCTTATAGATGTTTGCAGGCATGTGAGAAGCTGCCAACCAAAATAATACTCTCCACTCAGCAAATCAGCAAAATGTTCACAGGTTAGTTGTTTTTAAAACTGTAGGGCCGAAAGGATTGACCAGACTTCCTACCACCTCTCCTTAAAGGCCTTTTATAGTCATTAACTGACTACATTCTACCTCAGTCAATCACTTGCCATTACCTCTATCTACCTGTGTAATTAATCAGTAATTAATCATTTCAAACAGTTACTTCTGAGTTAATGTAACATTTGCCCAGGTAGTCAAAGAACTTTAGGAAGCTTCTGAAAGAAGATTTTTTCTATAATGTTGAATGTCTGACTTTTAGTAGATTAACAAAGGTTAAGGAGCAGATTTTATTTTTCCTACATACCTTGTACTCTGCATTTCTTCCACTTAGCCATTTCAATTAGATATAATTTTACTTCTTCCAAGTAAATTTTACAGTGCCTATTGGCCATAATCAGCCACATAACTGATTATATGGTGGATGAATAGGTAGATCTTACTGCATCAAACGTTCATAGAGTTTGTTTTAATTTTCCTGTACTGTAGAAAACGGCCTTGATGGTCATGATACTTTCTGGGTTTAAGGACAATGTTGTGTATGATGTTAGTATGGGACAGTACAAGACAAGTTGGTGATTACAGACAAAATTCAGAGGTTTTATCAACTGTGAGGATTTACTAGACACTTAGAGAGGTACACAGGAAGAATAGGAAGGGAGGTTCAGCAGCTCCAAAATTGCTCCAGAGATCATCCAGATCAGAACAGAAAGTGCCTTGTCAGGTCCAAACATAGAGACTTTGAGATGTACAAATGCTTGATAACTATATATATATATATATAGCCATTATTTTCTATTCTGTATATTTTTCTATTTCACCAAATTTCACCATTACTTTATTATTCCTTTTCATCAAATCTGCTTAACTTTAGATGAAGCATATGATATGCTTTTCATTTCTTTTCAGTTCAGGGATTAATTAATTTTAAACACTTCTTTATATCATAATACATTTATAGCTGAAATTTTTCCTTTGGTGCTCCGCCTTTATTTTGACTCAAAATTTAATGTTTATGTTATCATTTAATTCAAAATATATTCTAAATTCTTTTTCCACATTTTTTGTTCTTGTATGAATTTAAAGTACTGTTGAATTTTTAGTTAAAGATTTAAAAAATATTGTTGTGTTATTTAAATTTTTGAAGTAGTGTTTCCCAATCAGTTTGGTCTCTGTTCTATGATGTGGTGTTGATTACAGACATTTTGGATGTATTTTAAATAAATGGGAATGCAAATGTTTTGGGTACAATATTATATATAATTTACAAATTATTCAAATGTATATACAAATGTATATACAAATCATTCAAATCTTTCAAATCACCTATGCTTGGCTTGCCCTTTTTATCATTTTCCTTTAATATTGTTTTTTATGCATTTAGAGTATCTAAAGATCATATTTTTTGCTCTTTCCTGTAGTATTTAGCATTTTCCAATTGTGCCTTTGTTATAATTGGAATTTTCTCCTCCATGTTAATATTTGTTGATGTGTCTTTTTCCAATTTCCTCAAATTCTTTGGATTAAACATAATTAATCTTTCACTTTTAATTTTGCTTACTTATTAGTCAAATTCCTTTCTATTCCTACTTTTCAGATGATAGCATACTTTCTTTTGATCTTACATGATAAATTATTATTTTATAATTTCAAATATTTCTAGAACTTACAGCATGTTAACTTCTTTCATCTCTTTGCTTTCTCTTTCTACAGATATTTCACAATTTCTATGACATTTTAATTGTTATAGTCCACATTTGTTTACTACACCTTTTTTCATTTACCATGCTTATATTCTGTAATATTTTCACATTTTCATACAGGGTCATATTCTTTATGAACCATCTCCTCTTATATTTAAATAATGAAATCCTGCTGATAACATACTTCCATAAGTTTCTGAATGGGGGGTGATGTACATATTTCTTAATTTTGGACAAGAACGATTTTTAAATACATAGAGTTTACAATAGTGAATATATTGTTTCACTGTGTAAAAAGTTATTTCAGTTGTGTTTGGCTCCAATTGTTTAAATTCAATTTTCACTCTTACTCCTCTTATGACAACAATATATTATTCCTCCTTCCGGATACTTTAAAATTTCTGCTGTAACTTCCTCTCTCATTATCACGATGGGGTTATTCGTAAATGATTATGTGGATTCTTTGGTGTTTACACCATGTACTGTATCTGTCTGTTGAATCTTTCAGTTGTCTTATGAATTTATTAAAAGTTAATCATGAAATATTCATTGCACACATTTTCTTTTTTCACTATATTTAAATTATGTTTATACAAGAACCTTGACACATTTCCAGGAACTTGCAATATTTTCCATAAATTTTATTATTCATATTTTATTTCTTTCTGTTATTGCCACTGATTTATTCTGCTTTATTTTCTTTTTTAATTTAACTGACTATTATGTCAACATGTGTTTTAAAGGAGTGAACCTACGCCGGTATTCAAGCAGTATATTCTCAATGTCCTTTTCCAATGATTAAAGGAATATAAACTAATAAATAATCAAAATCACCAAGGATAAACTGTCAATACAATAATTTACAAAGAGATTTTAAGATATCATATGTACTACACTAGAAAAAAATCTAGCAAGAATTAATGAATCCTGGTCTATATCTATATCTATATCTATATCTGTATCTATCATTTATATATATATATGTAACTGGGTAAGTCATATTCACTGCCGAGGCTGCTATTTGCAAACTGGGTTAAATTATCTGAGTGTCACATGATAAAGAATAGATTTATATATTCAGTGTTAACTACAATAACAACTTTATATTCTAGCATTTTGGAAAATAGTTATACTTGTCAAATATAAATCTCAACTTTATCCAGTGTTTGAATCAAATGAAGTTAACTCTAGAATTTTAATAGCTAAAATAGTAAAAACTTTTCATCACATAACTATGCGTTTCAATATATTGAAATTTTAATCCTCAAGAATAGATTCCCATGCTCACTTTGGCTATATATGGATATATATGATATATATTATCCAGAAAGATAATAAATATAATATATTATATATATATCCATATATAGCCAAAGTGAGCATTATATATATATAATGTTTTATATATATATATATAATGTTATATATATATAACATTATATATATTTCTCCTATTTAAATGGATAAATTCTGCTTAGGATTTAAGAAAGATTTTGCAACTGGAATGCATGTACACTGACTAAATCAAAAGTAAATAGACATAAGATTTCTGTTAAAGGTTGGTGGCTCTTTATATAGTGAAAAATATACATACTTGGTGACCTGTCATTTGTTTTTCTGTGTATTTTTCCTATAAGAACAATAACATGGTTGCACACAAAAATATAAATATTTGTTTATAGTAGCATTACTCATAATTGTTAAAACTTAAGTCAAATGTCTTCCACTGGTAAAGGAATAAACATTGTAACCCATACAATGGAATATTGATCAACAGTAAAGAATAAACTATGCAATATGTCAAATAACTTGAATGAATCTCAGATAATTTTGCTGAATTAAAAGTTCTAATCTCAACTTATTACATATTTTATGATTCCATTTGCACATTAGTCTAGAAAAAATATGTTGTATAAGAATAATCTATCATTTTAGATGTATGGTTGCTAGAAGCCAGGGTTGAAATTTTAGCGTCACTATAGTAGCATGAGGGAGGTTTTTGAATTAATCAAACTATTTAATTATGGTAGTAAAATGAATTAATATGTATGTTGACATCCACAGATCAGTACATAAAAGGAAAATACTACATTATATTTTAAATAATTTTAAATCAAAATAAATACTCGTTTAGAATAACAAAAATGGCAAAGAGCTAATAACTATATTTCTTTACTATTCTTTGGACTATCAGTCTTTTCCTACCTCTACGTCTGTTAGTAGAAAAGAATCCACAAGTGTAAATGTCATATATACTCATTTACTAAGAAAAAAAGATAGAGTTACTTTATTTGAATATCTATATCATTATTGCACCATGTAGAACAAAGTTTTTGATTATGATATGATGCATGAAAGATTCGAAGAATTAAAAGTACAATATGTTCCTATACTAATACATTTTTGAAATTAGTATACAGTTAACTCCATTAATATTATTATATTATCATTTTTGATGTTATTGTTAGCATATGTGTGTTACCATGTTTTGTTTTATCAGACACTTCTATAGACATTGGTTAGTTGTTTCTTGCCACATTATCAATTAATAGAATTATTACAGATGAAGAACTCTCTTTTATTAAATGAATTATTTCATGTTATATGTATTACTATATGAATGTAAGAAAGGGAACAGGTTATTTCTTCTTAGAAGCTACACTTTCCTCCGTCCAAAAGATAATGTTTAGCTTGCTTTTCCAGTCTATATGACTCTCAGTTCCACATGCCTCATTAAGGTTTCTTTGAATTTAAAAAAGAAATGCAACTATAGCCAGATTTTCTAACACATCCTGCTGAGATCTTTTCACATACAATAACACTTCCTTACATCCCACCTCCTACAAAAGCACATTTTAATGTCGTATTTTTACTCTTTTCTTCTGAGTGATAGTAACTCAGGAAACAGAAAATGAACTTTGAAAAAGGAAAAGAGAAAAATAAATCTATAAATCCAAAGAAAGCATAAAGCAGTCCATCAAGACTTTCCTATGGTCTTCTACCCATATCTACACAATATCTTTCATATGAATTATATTCCAACTGCCCAAGCTGCTTGTTAAGGAGGTTTAAAGGGTGATATTAAAAGCAAGTATGACATAAAATCACATAGTGATAAAGAAATATTTCACTGTACATAAGTTAAGAAAAGATGAGACAGATTTTATTCAGACCACTGCAGTAAGAGAAAGACTTTTCATATGATTTGTGCTCCATTCCTCTGAAACTAAATGTAAGAGGTTTTACAAGCACTGAGGAATATCTAGGCCCAGTTTTGAGTGACTCTTTACTTTGCAATTACAAAAAAACAATCATTCACTCATTCATTCATACATTCATTCTTTCATAGCTATGCCTTTTGGTCCTCAGACCAGATGTGATAGAGTGCGTTAAGGATGGTATGATTATAGACAGGCCTTTTGACATCTCTTATAGGAATTAACTGAATTAAGCTAGTAGAAAATCACCAGAGAACCTGAAGGGGAGTATCTGTCCATTTGATTAGATAACGTGCAATCACTAATTGATTAAGTTATTCTGATCAAATCTAGGTGCCATGCACGCTTCCATCCCCTGTCCCCTACAGATTACACACAGGCACAGTCGCCTGATAATTGCATGGCTGTGAATGGCACTCAGGTGTTTAGGAAAGACATTCATGCTTTGTAAAACTAGCAAGGAACCGATAAATGATGTACAACACACAAGAGCACAAAACACATTTACAATTGCAAGTGATCTAAGGAAAGAGAAGTCAGGGCCCTCCTCCCAACAAGAAGCCTACCGTACTGAAGGAAGTATGGTGGTCAGTTTCATGGCACAGAGGATGAGCTGACATAGGAACAGTCTACGTGAGGGAGCCACGGCAGTTAGTGACACGCACTCTCTGCCCTTGACGGACTCCTCATCCAAACTGAACACAGTCTCCTCCATACAAGAACAATAGTAATGAAAATGGGCTCTGGTATGGCAACATTCTTAGGAAGAAGAATTAAAGTTCCTGATGAATGAATGTCATAGATTTTCAGTCACTTGGATATGCCAACATGTAAAAGAAACTGTGCTCCATTTATACCCTGATGGTGACGAGATGATCATGATTAGGCCCCATTTTCCAGAACTTATTTAACATGTTCATCTCGTTCCTCATGGATCTAGGAACAGTCTTGAAATGAATCTTTACCTTGCATCTCTAACAAAAAATTATTTATGTACTTAATTATTTACTTATTAAGAGCAGTCATTTTGCTGTCTCCTATAGGAATTCACTGTACTGTTTACTTGACTTTAAACTCATAAAGTACAAAGAAAATTTCTTCAAACATGCAGTTATGTTTTGTTCTAAGTGTCCTGAAGGGATGATTGATACATACTTTATTGTTTGTAGAACCACATTGACTGTACCTTTTAAAAATAATTTTATTAGGGGGCTTTCTCTGAGATATGCTGAATTTACTATAATGGAGCATTAACAAACAAAATATATAAGCAAAAATATAAGCCAACTCAATTTTATGTGTGGGTTACTTTTCTTTCTCTCTCTAAATATTTTACTAGTTGAAGAAAATGTATAAATTAGGAAAAAATTATTCTTCTAAAAAACACAGGAAAATGTTCTTCACAGCAAAGGCAGAAGTATAGAAATCCTAAGGAATTGAAGCAACTGCAGTTTTTGAAAGCTGTCAGAAATGACCTTACATGGTGTGTAACTTTGCTCCATGCTTTTTTCCTTTCATCTCTCCTTCCCTTCCTGCATCTTTCTGTTTTTAACCTTCTTTTCACTTGTCCCTGTTGTTATTTGGATTCTTATTTTGTTTTGTTAGATTCTTTATTTTTACACTTTTTATACTTTTCCCACAATTCTCAGGTCCCTGGGATTTTGGCTTCCATTCAAAATACACTAAGAGAGAACACTTACTGGGTTTACAGCAGTGCTGTCATTTTTAAGTCTGCATGGTTGTCACTTGTTTATAGTTTTTTTCCTGTAGTATACTATGGATTATTTTGTGTGTACTATTTCAACATATTACATCAGAACCAAGTATATACTATCAGATGTGTTAAGAGATTAATGCTTTGAGACATTCAACGTGGTTGAATAGAAAAGGAATCACATTAGAGATTCTTAGAGAAAACCACCCGAAATGAATAGAGAGCTCTCAGATGAAGAAGTACAAATGGCAAATAAACATATGAAAAAATGTTCAACACAATTGCTCAACAGGAAATGTATGCAAAGCATTTATAATAGCAAATGTTTGGTGGTCATCTTCAAGTGTCATTCTTATTTTTAGTAATAAAGATATATACTTTTTTATTTTGCATACTGTTTGTAATAAAATATAAAGTAAGTATATTAGCAACCTTTCTTCAACTTGAGATTTTGGTCAAAATTTTATAATTTCCTTTCATATACACTGCAACAAAGTGTCTCACATTTTTCCACACATTTTAAATAAATTAACAAAATTTTGTTGTTTTTTTGAAACAGGATGTTGCTCATTTTGAACTCTTGACAATCCTCCTGCCTCAGCCTCCCAAGTGCTGGCATTATAGGCATGTGTCACAACATCTGGCAACAATTTATTAATAAACAATTGAACGTAGTAAAACACGAAGTATATTTACCACAGGATATTTGTACCCCTTGTGTTTTTAAAAGTACCTTAAAAAAGAAATAACTAAGGTGACTTTAAAATACAATTTAGAATGAAAACACTAAAAGAGTTTCAAAAAGTAGTAACATAAAAATTTCAGCCTACTGATATAGGCATTTAAATGTGAATCATTTAATTAACAATTTTACTTTCATCTGTTTTTACTTTCAAAAATTTTTTCCGTGCTTTTGATTTTCTATTGTTTAAAGGTTGGAAGTTACTTTTATGACATTGGTTTTAAAATCACCATTAATATAAGTTCTCAGAACTGAAGAAATTTTCTTGTAAAATGTCTCAGAAATTTTTAAAAAGGGACAACTACAGAAGTAATATTACATACCTTGGATGTGGTAGACACATATATTAACTAAAAGAAAAAGGCCACCCAGGAAAAGATAATTGTAGAAGACAATAAACACAAACTTTAAAGAACATAAATGTATGGAATTATTTGCAAATTGTGTTTGAACTTCAATTTTAAAAACATTTTAAGAAGACTTGATACAGATTCAATATTGTGAGTTCCATTTATTGTAAAACTGACGTTACATCACTATGTCTACTGAATATTTGTTCTTAGTCCATTTCTTGCATTGCATAACAATCAAATTACAGTTGTAAGCTTCAATGCATTACAATTTAAGAAGCATTTCATGTTCCTAAGCTCTAAAAAATGCTTGCTCATTGATTTTGATATATTTGAGCTAAATTTAACAGTGATAATGTAAAAGACATAAAAATTTGACAGAAAACTTACTGTCTAATTTATTGCATCATGCAATACCACTTGCATGATGAGTCTAAAATACACTGACAGGGAAAGCAATGGAAGTGTGACTGGCAGGGACTGCAGGGGTCATTGTGCGAAGTGTAACAGATTCAGACATGGAAGATGTGCGGGTCTCAGATCCACCTCACAGCACAGTGAGGACACTTCACGATACACTATTCTGTAATTAAAATTTAGTTCTTGCACTTTCATGCTGGTAATTTTCTTTCTTTAAAATGTAAACCATTCATATTTTAAGGGAAAACAATTAAAATCAAAGTTTCATACTACTATTACACACAAAATGAAACAGAAGTGATTTTTACCAATGTGTTCACTCTTCCATAAGCTCAAATAGTGACACATTTAAGACAATGTCCATTTATTGCATGAAATTCAGTAACAGGTTAGAACCTCTGTGGTATTCTTATCCCTCATACTAACAAGAAGAAAATGGGATGCTAAATAATTTTATGGCATAGATAGCAGTGATGATTTCATAGCCATGTATACTTACTTACAAACATATAAAGTTGCAAGCATTAATGCAAAACTTTAGTATGTTAAAATATGTTAATAAAATGGTTTAAAGTATATTTTACCAATAGAGGACAAAGACACAGAAACCTACTCACCCAGGTAAATTAGTAACTAAGAATAAAACAGGATTTGCCTATTAAATCTGAGCTACAGAAACATAGCTAATTACAATTTTAATAACCTGCTGTACAAACAATTATGATACAATGTTATTTAGTTTTTATTAACATTGGTGTTAGTGACTGAAAAATGTTCTGTTAAGCCTGACATATAAAACAAACTCAGGAAAATTTAATAACAAATAGATATAAATGGATAAATTGTATTCCAGCTCTGTATTAGAAAAACAACACTTGAAGGAACTTAATGGCATTTTACTACAATATGTGACCAAATAAAATAAGAATGAAATATATTGATAAAATAGGTTAAATGAAGGTTAAAATGTTCAAAGATAGTATTTCATTTATCTAACATATATACAGAAGATATAATTGATTAAATCTCATCAGGGTTGTTTAAAGAAAACAAAAAAGAAATTAATTATGTGCATAATAATATTCAAGTAGAGGGAAAAAGAGATCAGTGAAGAATAAGTGGAGTGTTACACAGAACAAGGAAAGCAACAGAGTGAATGAAAATCTTTAAGGCAAAATGTTATCTAAGTCCAGATGGAAAGAAATGAATGAATAAGAGTTAGGCTTGCAGTAAAAAAGAGCATATACTTTGTTTTTAGAAGAGATCATATATATAAAGATGTGGAAGTTAGAAAAACAAAGAACACATATAGAAAGTAAAATAATTCCTACCTGGCTATTATGCATAGATTTAGAAGAGTTAGGGTCACAGGGAGTTGGAGCAGGTCTTAAATAACAAGGCAATCAAAAGTATTATTAAGCTTCAATACAAATGAAATTTTTCAAAGAATTTACTTTTTATATTCTTTACAAATCAGTTTGGTAAAACATTAAAAAGTTCCTTCTGAATAAATATTTGAGCAATAGTTCAGGCAGTAAACATATAATGTGTATGTCAATATAATTTTTATGATTGAACTATAGACAAATGTTGATTATGAGTCAAATCCTACATCAGACAATTGTTTGCATTGTCTTATAAAATGGAAGTTGCAATATTAAATAGAAAGATTGTGGCTTTTAAATTTTATTTAATAATATTTTATTGTTATTTCTTCTTGTTACACTTTTTGTTTTTGTAACTAGCAACCAATTATTATTCATAATTCCATTTTTAATATACAAAATATGAGAAGCTTTCAAAATATCTTCATTATATTTAAAGTACAGCTACTTTAAATATATGAGGAGATGTTAGGCTTACTTTCTAGTAAATAAAAACCTTCATCAGGGTTGTTTAAAGAAAACAAAAAAGAAATTAATTATGTGCATAATAATATTCAAGTAGAGGGAAAAAGAGATCAGTGAAGAATAAGTGGAGTGTTACACAGAACAAGGAAAGCAACAGAGTGCTTTCCACTCTGTTCACCATTATTCATCCACCTATTGTCATGAAGAAATAAAATTGCTCTTTTTATAATAGGATATTAGAAATGAAGATAGATTCCATTCTCTTCTTGCTTTTTCCCCCTAAGAATTTCTAGCCAGTGATTTCATTTTATTTTTTCTTCTTTTTTCCTTTTTAAAAGCAAGAAACAAAACAAGAGTAGAAATAATAAACAATTTCAAAGAAATAACAAAATATTAATGCTAGTTAATATAACATTGTTATGGATTGAGAACTGGTGGTCAGCTTAACACCAGCTGGATTACATCATCATGTAATGTAATGATGAAGGCCACCAGCATAAAAGGAGACGTAGAGAAGGAGAAAGAGGAGCGTTGGGGCATTGTGAGGTCTCCTACCTGTTGCTGTTTGAGCCATTGGTTCTCCTGGAGAAGCTCTGGTCCTCACGTCGAACATTGCTTCCTGGTTCCGGAGGGGAAGACGTGTGCCACTTGGTCTCCAGGATGGACTCGTCACTCTGGCTTCCTGGCATGTACTCGACTGTGCTTGTCTTTGGAGGAGCTCTGGGTCTCCGTGTTGCTGAGGATGGCTGTGGTGCTTTTCAGGACAGCCCTGGTCTTTGTTGTGAGTGTGACATCTCGGCTCCAGCGTAGAACCCTCAACCTACCAGCACAGCTCCTTCACCCTGCTGGCATAGACTTTCTAGCTTCCACTGACCTTTGGGCCTTCCCAGCACGGATCCATAAAAGAGACTGGTGTGAGTCCTTCTGTGGGCTCTAGACCTCCAGTTGGACTCGGGGGAGGCATTGTCATGAGCTCTGGGTCTTTATCTGGGCTCATGTGGGACAATGCTGTGGTATTTAGGCCCTTGGCTAAATATTATATGTCTTTGGTGTTGTGAATAGATTTCCTGCATTTTCTTGTGTTAACTATGGTGACCATCATAAAAATAATATTATAAACTCCATGTCATTATTCTAATTGTTCTCTGTAAACCCCTGACTACAACAAACATATACTGTTATTTTAGAAGTAGTTGTTCCAGTCACAAAATCTAAGATAAAAAGTGAGCAGACTATTCTTTTTGATGAATTAACATGGAGTTAGTAGTATGGTTATATATTTTACACAATTAAAAATATAGTCATGTGTGTATAGCTAGAAGTTGTTCTTTGCTTTTGAGCACTTTATTATTTATTTCATTATTATGATATCTATTGTACACTTTAATTTATTATTATTATTATTATTTAATTTTTACACTAGGAAGACAATATAATATTTACAAATGTGACTCTGATTTATTTCACTTATCAGTATTGTTACTTATAAGTATAGTCTCATATTCCCTCCATTTACCTATAAAAGCCTGAAGATCACCTTTTTATAACTGAGTAATATTCCATTGTATAAAAATACCACATATTTTTAATCCATTCAGCAGTTGATGGGCATTTTGGTTATTTCCAAGTTTTAGCTATTACAAATTGTGCTGCTATAAACATGGGTGAACACATATGACTATGGTATGACCTTTTCACTTTTTCTGGGAAAATACCAAGAAGGGAAATAGCTGCATTGAATGAGACTTCCAATCCTAGTTTTCTGAGGAATCTCCACACTGATTTCCACAGTGGCTACACCAGTCTACACCCCCACCACAGTGGAGCAGTGTTACTTTTTCCCCACATCCCCACGAAAGTTTGTTATTGGTTGATATCTTGATGGCAGCCACTTTCTAGAGTGAGATGAAATCTCAATGCTGTTTTAATTTGCATTTCTTAAATGATCAGCAATGATGAACATTTCTTCATGTATTGATTTGCCATTTGTGTATCTGCATCTGAGCAATGCATATTCATCTCAGATGCTCATTTTTGGAGAGAGTTTTTGAATTTGGTGGGATTGATGTTTTTCAATTCTTTATATGTTCTTGATATAAGTTCTTTGTCTGAGGGATAGCTGGCTAAAATTATTTTCCAATATGTGGCTTTTCTTTTCACTTTGTTGATTTCTTTTGAAGTGCAAAAACCTTTTAATAAGATGATATTCCAGTTGTTGATTCTTTGAAGTACTTTCCATGCAGTTTAAATCTTGTTCATGAACTCTTTGCCTACCTCTATGTCTTCAAGATTCCTACCTACCTTGTCTGTAAGTAGATTTAGTTTTTCTATTTTAATGTTTAGATTTTTGATTCCTTTTGACCTTAGTCTAGTGCATGGTGATAGCCATTGGTCTAGTTTCAGTCTTTGGCATATGGAAAACCAATATGTTCCAGTACCATCTATTAAAGAGGCTTTCTTTGAGTGAACATGTTTAGCCCTTTGTCAAATATCAGGAGGTTGAGTGTCTTTGTAGTAGTGTTTGCATCTTTTATCTTTTCCATTGATCCTCAGGTCTATTTCTTTGCCAGTACCATGTTTATTTTATCACTGCAGCTTTGTGGTATAATTTCAACTCAAAGATTGAGATGTCCCTTGCCTTGCTTTTGCTGCCCAGAATTTCCTATGCTAATCTAGGTTTCTTCTGTTTCCAAATGAATTTTAGGAATGGTATTTTGACTGAGATTACATTAAATCTGTAGAGTTTTGGGAGTATGGCCATTTTCACAATGTTGGTTCTTCCTAACCAAGAGCAACGAATATATTTCCATTTTCTAACATTCTCTTCAATCTCCTTTTTTAGAGTAGTGTAATTTTCAGCATATAAGTCTTTTACATTCTTTGTTACATTGATTCCTAAGAATTTTACCTTTTGGATACTATTGTGAAAGGTGTTATTTCCATAATTTCTCTCTCAGTGAGTTTGTCATTTGTGTACAGGAATACTATTGATTTTTGAGTGTTGACTTTGTATCCAGCTACACTGCTGAATTTGTTTATTACCTCCAGTATTTTTTTGATTGAGTCTTTAGGGTCATCTATATAGAGTATCATGATATCTGAAAATAGTGATAATTTAACTTCTTTCTTTCCTATCCTTATTCCTTTTATTTCTCTGTCTTGTCTGATTGCTCTGGCTAATGTTTAAAGAACTATATTGATTAGGAGTAGTAACAGTGGAAATCTTTATCTTCTTCCTGAATTTAGAATGAATGCTTTTAGTTTTTTCATTTAATATAATCTTGGCTGCTGGTTTGTCATAGAAAGCCTTTATCAGATTGAGGTAGATACCATCTCTTCTGAGTTTCTGTAGGATTTTTATCATCATAAACAAGTGTTTGGCTTTATCAAAAGCTTTTTCTTCATATATTGAGATGATCATGTGAATTTGTCTTTGGCTCTATTGATGTGGTATATTACATTTATTGATATGCATATGTTAAACCATCCCTGCATTCTTAGGATAAATCTCACTTGGTCATGATGCATAATCTTATTGATGATTTGCTGCATTCTATATGGCAGTACTATATTGAGAATCTTTGCAGCAGTGTTCACTAAGGTGATTGACTACTAGTTATCCTTTTTGGTTGGGTCTTTCTCTGGCTTTGGTACAGAGTAATACTTGCCTCCAGGAAAGCATTAGGGAAGACTGTTCCCTTTCAATTTCATTGAGGATTTTGAAAAACATTGACATTAAATATTCTCTAAATTTCTTGCAGAATTCAATTGTGAGTGCATCAGGACCTGGGCTTTTTTCTGTTAGTAAATTTTAAATAATATTTTCAATTACAGTAGGTGATATTGGGTTATACAAAATTGTTTTATCTTATTGAGTCAACTTTGGTAATTCATACTTTTCCAGAAATCTGTTCTTTCCTCTCTGTTTTTCATCCTATGTGAGTAAAGATTTTCAAAGTAGGTATTCATGATTTTCTGTATTTCAGTAGGATATGTCATACTTTCTCTGTTTTCAGAACTTATTGCATGAATATGAGCTTTTTTTCTTTTCCTTGAAAAGGTTGGCTAGAGGTTTCACAATTTTTTTTAATCTCTCAAAAAACCCAGTTCTGTGATTCATTAAGTCTTTGTATTGTCTTTTTAGTATCAATTGCATTAATTTCTGCTCTGATCTTTGTAACTTCCTCTCTTCTATGAGCTTTGAGTTTTACTTGATTTTTTTTTTGTAGAAGTTTGAGACATAGAGTAAGTTGTTTATTTGTGCTCATTCTGTTTTCTTGATGTGACAATTTATTGCTATATATTTTCCTCTTAGGACTACTTTCATTGTATCCCACAGGTTTTGCTATTTCTGCATTTTCATTGACCTGTAGGTACTGCTTAATTTTTTCTTTACTTTCACTTGTGACCCATTGATTGTTCAAGAGGCTGTAATTTAATTTCCATGTATTTATGCAGGTTTTCAATTTCTTTTGCCATTAGTTTCAAATTTTAGTGCACTATGCTCAGATAATATGCATGGGATAATTTTAATCCCCTTACATTTACTTAAGAGTGCTATATGGTAATATATGGTCTGTTTTGGAAAATGTCCCATATGCAGCTGAGAAGAATGTTATTCTGATTTGGATAGGTGGAACACTCTGTAAATATTTACTAAGTCCATTTGTTCACAGGTTTGATTTAGTTCTGTTATTTCTTTGCTGACTTTTTGTCTAGTTAATTTATCTCTTTGTGACAATGGGATATTAGAGTGTCCCATTGCAGTTGTGTTGTTCTTATTTGGTTTTTCATGTCTGTTATTATTTGTCTTATATAGTTGGGTGCTTCTATATTTGGTGCATGTGTTTATGATTGTTAGGTCTTCCTCTTAAATCATTCCTCTGACAAGTATGTAATGACCTTCTTTATCTCTTTTGATCATTTTTGGTTTGAAGTTCACATTGTCTCCATACAGAATAGCTACTGCTGCTTTTTCCAGGTTCCTGTCTCAAGGAATATTGTTTTCCATCCTGTGACTTTTAGTCTGTAAGTTTCCTTTTGAATCAGATGTGTTTCTTGTATGCAGCATATTTTTGGGTCATGTTTCTTGACCTATGACCATTCTGTCAACCTATTTCTTCTAATAGATGAACTGAGGCCAATCACATTGATGGACATAAGTGTTATGAACTGGCTCAACTTTGTCATGTTATTTTCCTGCTGTTGGTTTTCTTCTTTTCCCCCTTGTTTAAATGCTTGCCTTGTCTGGTGTTTTCTTTCTGTTATTGTTCTGGGAATCGTAGTCCTTTTTATCTGTCTCTAGTGTGTCTTTCAGTACTCTTTCTAAGATTGGTTTAGTGGACATGAATTTCTTCGGTTGTTCTTTGTCATGGAAGTATCTCATTTCTCCATTCAATTTCAAACGAAGTTTTACAGGGTGCATCAACCTGGGTTTAAAATTATTTTCTTTCAGGGATTGGAACTTTTACTTTAAGCTCATCTTAGACTGTTTCTCTATTTGAGGGGGAAACTCACCACACTGTTGAAGCCCACTGAGGTCTTCTGTGTGGATGAGGCATCGCTGAGTTTCTCATCAGCCTAACAAGGTTCTGTAGGTGATGGAAGGGTTCACCGACTTTCAGTGGCCTTTTGCTATCTTTTGGGTGGGTGGGAAGGGTGATCTGCAATCCGTGTCTGTCCCAGGTCCAGGGGCCAAGAAGGAGGGGCAGCTGATGATTCTCCGCTCTCCTAGGTCCGTGGGATAAGGAGAAGGGGCAGCCAATCATCTGTTGCTGTCCTAGGTCCAGTGGGGCCATGAGGAGGAGGAGCAGTGGATGATCCAATGCCCTCCCTGGTCCTTGGGGCAATGAGGAGGAGCAGCCAATGACGATCCACATCTATCCCAGGTCCATGGGGTGAGGACCAATTTCATTTTCTTCATCTTTGTTTCCTAATACATCCCATTATTTTTTCCCTTTCAGCATTCAATTGTCTCTGTTTTGTGCTGTTCTATTTTGTTCTGTTCCATTCCGTTCTGTTCTGTTCTGTTCTAACCAATCTATGTTTATTTCTATTACTATAATTTTAGTAATTTTATCTACTTTTGTATTCTTCTCTGTGCCCCTATCTTTTGTATAACTCATTAAATCTAGGAAAATCAAGAAGCTAGTTCTCACGCAGTCAATAACATGAAGCAGTCTGCTCAAAACAAAGTAAATAAAGTCATTTTCTATTTAACATTTATTCTATACTTTAAAAAATCATGAAAACCTTAGATATAATCTTGCTTCCACTTGCTGCTATTGCAGCTTTTCTAGGATTTAAAAATTTAACTTGTAACAATAAAAGCATAGTTCAATTCCAAACACACGGATTTAGCTTGCAGTCACCAGCTAGGAATAGTTTGTGCAGGGGACAGATACAACATATGTAGAATTTCTAATGAAAAAAGAGTTGAAGCTGAGCATATCAGTGCTTTAGGAAACAAAAAAATAGCACAGGTGGTTTTCTAATTTTCCAAAATAACTAGAAAAAATGTGTCCTTTGCAGATTTGATGTTTGAGGGCAGCAGAATAAGATTCTGTGTTGCCAAAGAAAGTGGATTCCACACAGATCCCAAAGTCAGTCAGCTCAAGAAGGAACAGTGTGTTTCTGGAGATACAGCCTCAAATGAAAGAAGTGTTTCCAGTTTCTCTCAGGGTATAGTTACTACTGTGCTTAAACTTCTGGAACCTTTGAGCATCGTCACTAACTTTTTTCTTTTTTTTCTGTACCAGGGATCAAACTCAAAACCTTGTGCTTGCCAGAGAGGCACTTATGCCACTGAGCTAAATCCCTGGCCCCATCATCACTGACTTTTACACTACAAAAAAAAAAAAAGGATGAATATAATCTTATTCTGTGAGAGAACTGACATTGTCCAATCTTTCTCTTTCTACTTCTTCTGGCATAAGTGACTGGTAACTACAAAACTTCTCATTCTGGTTTGTCCAATTTTGTAGGAACAGGGTTGGGGATTTGGCTCTGTGGCATCTTTGCCAGTCTGGCAAGTGCTAGGTCATGAGTTTGATCCTCCTTTACCAAAAAAACAAAAACAAAAACAAACAAACAAGCAAGACTAATGAATGCTTTTGTGGGAGCAGTCTCCGATGAGGGGGGCATGCATTTTCCCACATATTCTGCCCGGTAAGGTAAATAAACTTTTCATCATACAATATTGAGATCATTGGCTTAAAACCACATTCACTAACTTAGATTTATTCAATAATATAGACCATATTTTTAACATCATTGGGTAAAATTTTATGTGTTAAATTTATCAGTTCAGTGCCTGAGTGCAGGAAAAATTGAATATTTTGTTGAGAAAATAATATCCTAATCTGATTATTTAATTTGGAGATAGTGAGAGAGGTAAGGACTGGCATTTGGAAACCAGGTGGTTTGAGAGCATGTTTTGCGATTAAAGCTGTTGAAATGAGCGGTCTTTGTGGTGTGTGGATGAAGCCTAAGCCTTTGAGCAGGTGTATTTTGATCTTTTCTTAAGATTTCAGTTTTATGCAAATGTCTTTTAACCAGTTTGTAGGATTTACACTTAAACACATTGACTGGAATGCTTCAAACA
This sequence comes from Dolichotis patagonum, assembly GCA_004027295.1. Classification (NCBI taxonomy): domain Eukaryota; kingdom Metazoa; phylum Chordata; class Mammalia; order Rodentia; family Caviidae; genus Dolichotis; species Dolichotis patagonum. The sequence goes on along the minus strand of PVJX010033556.1, from coordinate 1,207 downwards.
GGAGCAACAGATACACCATCTTCCTGAGCTTCCAGGGAACCTCATAATATTCTGGTATAACTTTCCCTGTGAGTGGCAGGGCTTCAGCCAGTTATTGGGAAATCATTCTGTGTGTATGGTGTATTTCAACAAGCCTGGACAGAGCAACAGGTTTTCTGCTTTTCCTGCTTCACTATTCATAACTACATTTAAAAATACAAGTTCCATGTAAAGTGCAGAGTGTGTGTGTGCAAAATTTGGATATTAATTATTCTAGCATTAAGTAGACAAAGCTGATAGCCTCCTCTAGAATATTCACAGTGTTTTTGTGAGTGCAAAAGTCAATTTGAAATAGTCAACTTTGGCAATCAGATGACCTAGGAAGTTATAAAGGACATAGATTAGTTTTATAACATGTACTGATAGAACCGAAATAAAATTAATAAAATGAATCATTAAGCTAAAGGAGAAGACTTTGTGCTTTCCTGTATAAACGGGTTCTTTCATAGAGGAGATATTTCTCAGTTACAAAAAAAAGAAAAATTACCTTAAAGGCCTTAGAAGATCTATATAAAAGATAAAAGTAAAATACACTCAAATTTCAATAACTAAAAACAGAGCAAAACAAACAAACAAACAAAAAACAGTGTTAGAAATTACTGGGCCAAAAGCTGATCTTTGACTAGGAAAGTAAAGAAGAGATTTATACTTTCCTTAATTCACAAAGGAAATCGTGAAGAGGCAAGGTCCTGAAACACTAATAAGAATTTCAGGGAAAAAAAAGACAATAAAATGTTCATGCAAATCTTTAAATGTGTCTATCCAACTCACAGGAATCAGGAAAAAAGGTACTGAGAAGAGGAAGATGATTTATGCAAATGTCTTTAACATTTTCCTACACACTTTCTATTTTTTTTCTTTTTTAAAAAATAATTTTATTTAAAGAGAAAAAACAAAACAAAACAGAATAAAGGGTAGCAACCATACAGTATTCCAAGGAAAAAAGGAAAAGTACAACAACAATAAAAACTAAGAAATTATTACTTGACTAATTACATACTGACTTCTTGGAAATAGTTGTTCAAATTACAAAGTTAAAACATGTAAAGTAGACATTCAAACAGTGAGACTGTTAACAGTTCTGCTCCACGATCTGACAAAAACAGCAATATGGTCATCCATCTTACCCACTCAAATATACATGCAATTATATCAATAGGGTAAAATT